>DWHU01001646.1:0-11806 GCA_018247975.1 Parides photinus | reverse complement strand
TGCCATTTGATGAGATTTGAACTGAATTTGGCACGTTGCGGTACATCGCCGTATACTTTCTGGTAATTTCATCTCCGAGAACGCTTTTATATTTAATTAATATTGGAAGATGTTTATCACATAATATTTATTTTACTGTTATTCTAATTATTATAAATTACAAAATATCATTTAGTATAATATTTTTATAATTACGATGAGATTTTAACTTAAAAACAGCTTTTATAAAAAGTTATAAACTCGTATCGCCCCGGATTATTACTTAAGTATACATTATGTTATAGTTAATAAGTAACTTAAGTAGTTTGATTTAACAGGATGACATGAATAAAAATGGGGAAAAAATAAATTATAGTCTATAAAGAAATTATTTGCCAATCTGTCACATCTCTAGGGAGTGTGTAATAAATTTCTATTAACTTCTTGAGATGTTACTTTCATTTTATTGTCAAGTGATAGGGATTAATTCGCGTGACTTATAACTGCCATACATCTGATGTTCCAGGGGGGTCCTGGGGAGAGTAAAATAAAGCTTCCTTGCGATTATATTAATACGTAGGAGAGGGCAGCGCATAAAATGATCCGGGTAGACGCGGTAAGCCGTCTAAGTGGGAACCTGAATGTTGATACATTTGAAAACCCCGGGGCTACGTTCTTGGAGACATTAGTGGGTATATGCAATGATTTGTAGCGATTTGAATATTAGATTTTTGAAGTCATGATACATTTATTCGTATACAGTAATTTTACACTTTTACACACAAGTACATTTAACAACATGAGCTATAGATATATCTACAGATATTTTTTAACAATATAAAAATAGTCTTGGGATTAAAATACCGTTACGATTTTTATATCAAATTCTGTTGTAAGTTGGTTGAAGTTTTGTCGGTTAATCAGTTGTAATGGAGTGCAATGGAAATTCAAACAGTAACAGCGAAGACACTAGAGGCTTAACGTGAAAAGGGCGTAAGTAAGTAAGATTAATTTCAAATGATATTTGATGGGCCCCGTCTGACAGATTCGTAGAGAGGGGAAGATCTGACAAATGAGTACATTTTCATGTCTTCAAGTCGCCCGGGGGTTCAACTGCGTCTTTCGAATGCTGTGCAGATTAATTTCCGATTGCAAATGCATTTCTCTCCGATGACAATCAAATATAAATATATTAAGTTCATTATGTGGTTTAGAACGATAATATATAGCTGTAACAATAAATAATATCTAATGTTGCAAAGGTATGCTAGATAATGTGATGTTATGCTATTTCTAGACAGCGATATATTATTATGGACGAAAATTTCATCATGAACCTAGTCTTGTCGCCACATGAAATAGGTAATAAACTTGTTTTTCATAATTATTTACTGGTTTATATTGAAATATATTATATTATTATCTAATGGCTAATAATTGAGGTCATGATGGTTCAGTCTTTAAGGCGGTTGAATGTGCTTTACGTTGCGAACCTTGAGCTTTTACCCACTGTGCTTGAGCTTCTGGTGAAGGAAAAAAAATCGTGAGGTAACCGACATGTTTCAAAAACTACAGCTTTTGTGAATATGTGACATCCGCCAACTAGCACTTGGACAGCGAGGTAGATAAAAGGCCACAGCTCCACCATTGTTAAAGAAGATGCTGAGTCCTTGCAGTGAGAACATTAAGTGTACTATTTATGTTTATGTTGATGATAGACCTTTTGTCCTGTTTTTCGAATCTAATAAAACAATCAACCATTTCAATTAAAGCACCTAATATTAACTTTATAATATGTGATACATTATTATTTTGTCGCATATCATTTAGGTCAATGAAATAAAGTTTGTATGTGTCTTTTTATCAATGTTTCAATGTTATAATAAAAAGATTTTTTAAGGGTTCAGATTCCAAATGTTGTTTAAACGTAATTTGAATAGTTATCAACTCGTCACTACAGAGGTTTCGTCGCAGTTGTCGTTGATAAAATTTCAAGCTTCATGTAATTTAACTTCAACGTAGCGGGGAGCTTGGCCCCGTGATATTTCTTTTGTCGTTCCGCTGAAACATCTTTATGAATACCTTATTATGAACCTAAATTGAGAAGAAGCTTACCTAGTCTTTATTTGCGTTGTAGCAATTTTTGCTCCGTTTATTCAGCCATTCGCAAACAAATTTTAATTGGGTTTTTCGTGTCTCGGTAAACTTGTACAGTCCGTGAGACGCGACGAATTTTATGGAAAAACGTTTCTTTTTTCTCTCTCCTTTTAAAGGGTGTAACGTTGAGAGGAACGGTGAAATTGTAATCGACAATATAAAAAGAATTCAATCCTGTACGTACTTAAATCATCGCTGATAAACCATAGCTTACTTTAAGTCTGTATTCACATATGTATTTTTTAATAACGACAAACTATAAATATATGAAAAGTACGAGTTACAATTTTAAGTTTTTTAAATAAAAGGCACGTATGAAAAAGCTCGTCATTGCCTAAGATTAATCTTCAAATGAATCTGTTGAAGTTTATATAATGTAACGATGTTATTGTTGCAAATTTAATATATCTTTGAGAATATGTGCAATATTTTATTACACATAAATATAAGGCTCATAATCACCTGCACATATCCAACTTTATGTCGTCATGGTGACTTTTATAATGACAGCCAGATGAGGCACCATCAAAAGAAGTCATTACAACGACACGGTTATACGGGGGCATTAAGCGTCACAGATACTGCTGTTCGTAACTGTGACAATCTGAGATACAGCTAACGCGAGAAATATACGAGTGGTGATAAATCTCCACACTGCATCTTTTCGCGTTTGTTACGGAGTTTAGAAAGGCCAGAGATTTCGTCGCCATGCGAAACAAAATTGGGTGGAAATGAGACGGCGTGATAAGGAAACTTCCCGCTATTCCGGGCCGCCTTATCGTGCGTATCATATAATTTATATAATGTTACGCTTTAGAATTTTCTTCATGGCTTCCCAGCGGCGAGACTTTGTCAATTTTAATTAAAAAAAAACGGAAATAAATACCTACCCTTGCAGTGCAAATCTTTTAAATGTCTCTTGCATTGTTTGTGGTACTACACTTGTTATAATTTCCTATTACATTATTGATGTAATTAAAGCCGGACTAAGTTTTTTGTGTGTTCTTCTTAGTCTCGTTGCCTTTTGAAATACACAGTAAATTCTTATAATTAAATGAAATTTAATGACGTGTCAAAATATCCGTAATGGATTTACTAAATAAATTGATTTGATTTTGATGGCATCTTTATATTGATAGCATGTATATGTTTGTCATTATGTTTATTATGATATTAATTTAAACGCTATAAATGTATTAAGTTTTCCAAATGAATTAAGAAAAATGTGTGATAATATAGTCTAGATCATTCAGATTTTATCAAAAAGCATTTTTGCTTTGTTGAAATGATCTGAAGTCTGTTTACCTTGTGGGTGCCGTGTGCGGGCTCTGTGCGGCGCTCATTGCGACATTTGGTCTACTCAGGCACCCCATGTATCCCTCAGGGTATTTCCGCCCCACTCATTATCCCGATAGTTATTACTGTCATTTTTCAACTCGTTATTTACTCTGAGCAGAGCTGATAGGGCGGCGTTGCAACTAAAAGCGCTTTGAGATTCGGAATGAAAATATCTTGAGGATAAACACGGATTTTGGCAGACTTAAAAAGTAATTGAAAGTAGTATGTTATTGAACAATGTTATTCAAAGTTCATTTTTTGTTTAAAAAAACTTTCGAAATTTCTGTACATGGAATATGTAGTTACAGTATAAAATTATAATTTTTTAAGTTATTCGTGAAGCTTTGATAGATTCTAATTACGTTTCTACCCTTATAGAATGTGTGTTAGATCTTTAACTATGACGAAACTCTTATTTAATACAGAACTTCGTTAACATATGTCATTTTGAAAAGCAGCAATGGTAAGGCGAACGCAATTTATAAATTTAAAGGTTCGTGACAAAAAAACTTGAAAGCTAACGAAGTTAATTCAACATGTCTAGACATCAGGTCATAAATAAGTAACGGTTACCGGCTAAGAGCGCTATATTAAGTCCACCCTATGCAATATGATAGGGCGAGCATTTATAAAAGGCCAGTATAATGGATTCGCGGCCACTCAGAAATAGGTTTGTAAATATTTTATGCGATCTGCGGGCTGGTAGTTAAGTGATTGACAGCGGAACAGTCCCTGGAGCCGACGAGCGGTTGCGGGAAAACGTCGAGGCTGACGATGTTGTACGGCAATGCGTTTATTTACTATATTGTTCACTTGCAAATGCAATGATTCATGCAATCTCCTCTTTTGTAAAATACATTACGGTATATATTTTACGAATGTTAACAGATTTTATTATATTGTTTATTATCGAAGCGTTCGAGATGTGGGCGTACAGACGCATGCTGTATATAAGCTGGAACCAGAAAATACGAAACGAGAAGGCCTGCGATGAGTGAACCAAAAGCGCGAACTATTGCAGACCGCCAGGATGAGAAAATTATCGTATTTCGGCCACGTGCTCTGGCTCAGATACGAACTACAACTCATCTTGATAGGCAAAGTACCTGGTAAAATAAGTGCTGGTCGCAAGAGAAAATCATGGATGCGTTAATATCAGGGAGTGAACTGGAATTTTAAGCACCGCCCAGCTCCGCCTCGCTTAAAGACAAGGCCAAATGTGGTGATCCGACCTCCAACCTTTGCTAGTCGTAGAAGCACTATAAGAAGAAGTTCAGATTTTAAACTATCGAAATGCTCCATTCCAGACGAATGGTCTATAACCCAAGACTTGCTGAAGTCTTCGTTGGCCGTGATCGTTTAGATATGTAACACAGCAACGTTTATATTCACCTCTAAACAATAGTTTGTAATATTCTTGCTTGAATACCGTTGTGGCTAGAGAAATAACTACGTTTACTACATAGACAAAAGCTGAATGTGTTGTTATGTTTGTCATCTTAAGTAGCGTAACGCACAATTTTATTTCACTTACAGATTAACCTATCGCTGGTATTGATGCTGTATAGAATAAAAATAAAGCAACATTAGAAATTACTTAAGCAAGGCTGATATGAGCCATCTCTTCAGATCATCGTCTGCACAAGGTAGGTTAAGAAAGCTCATCTTGTGTATTATGGTGGACAGCGGAGTACGAAACAGTGTTTCTCCAAGTGTTATTACAGAGAGAGAACTTGGCAGCGAAGGAGTTTAGAGAAAAAAGAGTTTTGAGTACAGTTCGAAAGAGAAGATCATTTTTTAAAATGTGGTAAGAAAAGGTTTGAAGAATGCAAATAGTTTGTTAGTAAATTATCGCATTATAATTTATATGCTTAATGTTTGTTAATAAAATCTAAAAATGGGATAATAAAGACGTCTGATAATAGAGGAGATCTAAATAAAAAGCAACAACGATGTAAAATGATTAATGTCCGTAGGATTATTTATCGAGCCGTTGGTCCGCATACGACAGCAAAGTTAACTAGTTAGTAGTTGCTGAGTACTGTTAAAACGAACACCTGTATACGTTTTACATTACCACGCCCGGCTCCAAAACTGCACGAAATTAATCAACATTTAATTCCGTGGACCACCGTGAAAGGCTTTCGAGGTATCGTCGACGTGGGACTTCTAGAAAATTAACCGACAGCGTTTGCCCACCCAAAACTCCGCCGACGTTGCAAAATATGCAAATGGAAAGCGACTCATTTGACGAATTTTAATGGATACTTAACAGTGTTAATTACAAACTTTTAATGTGACGTGTGGTGATATTTTAGAACAGTCATTCTGACTCTTCGCTGACAAGTAAATTATGATGTTCATATAAGTTTCACAAGGCGGTTTATATGTTTTAAGAATTAACAAGGTTTCGAACTTAACGTATTTCTAAGAAGTTGGATGAAAATAAAATCTCATTTTCAAACGATGGATGATTTCATACACACCTTTGGTAATACATAAACTGTTTTACTACGGAAAAGGATAAACTATAACATGTGATCAATTCAAATCAATCAATTAAAAAATAATAAAATACATGTATTGCCTTATTTATATAAAATATTGTTCTTCTATCAGTTGTTTTATGTAGTACTAATACTAAAAACATTTTTTTAAAAAGGTGGAGACTAAACGGTTTTATAGATGAAATTTCTTGTTTATGCAAATTTTATATTAGAGCTTTACGCAAAATATAAAAAATAATGCAAACAACCATTCTTTCAAGCTGCGCTGTTTATTTTTATTTTATCGCGAGGAAGTGGATTCGGGCTTGATGACAAGACAGGCCTACGTTGATTTAGATTTACGAGATATGTAAATAGGAATAAGCCGCGTTGAAAAATTATTCTAACACAATTTGGGTTAATTGAATTTTTGTTCGTTAAATTCAATGTGAAACACACCTCCTGCTTAATTACTTGCGAGGGTTTGTTAATTTATAACGTCGGACGGACTTGGCGTATTGGAAGGCCGCGGAGCAGGATAACATCGAAACTCCCTTAAGATTAATTTGCGAGGTACTCCTGAACTTTAACTCGTTTGCTTCTGGCCGAATTCCCTGCCGGCCGCCCTTACAGTTTAGAATTAAATTTAATGAAATAAATTTTAGAGAATCGGCAATCGAAATTCGCGTGTGCCTAGGGCTAGGGGGACCGAGGGCCGGATAGTTGAGGAGTTGCGGGCTCCACCACGTAACGTCTCTTTACGTATACGCCGCGCTCGTTACATGTCACCGGCATAGTTTCACTCCAAAGAACGTAAGTGGACGGAGATGCGGTCAGTTAAACCCAAAAACTTTCGGGTCGAAGCTCCATATATGCTTAAGAATGACTGCGTAACATCCTCGTTTTAATGCTGAAGTTGCTTAAGCTAATGTGATTAGTGAAAAGGAGGGGCTACTAAATTAAAAAAGTCCGACGCCATTTTGGCCCTGTCTTAGAAGCCGTATAAAATTTTCGGTAACATTTTGGGGGTAGATGGAGTGAAGCCGTAGGTAGACAGTACTGATAAACACCCCGCGTCGGGTCACGCCTTGCCGATGATATTTCATGAATCACATTGTATACAAGTGTGAGTTTCGCTTTAAATTTCTTAATTAAGTTAACTAACAGTACTAAATTGTTAAACGAAGTCCTCGAAAATGAAGGGAGAGCATTTGGAATGAATTTCAAACGAAATTCGATTAAACAAATTTTCGCAACAGGATTCCAGACGTATCGACGACTACGTCGATCAAAACGAGTTACGGGTTCGAGGGTCAATTTAGGGGTCTCGATAAGTGTCACCGGGGCGGTCTAAGAGGGAAATTAAAAATTGAAAAAGTTGCCGCCATGATGGCAGTGGCGTTAATGGCTGTACATAATAAATAAAGCGGACCGCTTGTAGGCTTATGTGTGTGTCGAGTGGGGGGTGTGGCCGGGCCCCGCGAATGGTCTCTCACAGCGACATCCGAGACGCCGGGCCCTTTGGAGAGCGCTTCTACCGCGGCCTGTTTCATATTGCCCTGCCCGCGTCCTGAGAGCGGCTTCACTTTCAGAGAAATGCCAAAATGCTGTTAGGGACAACCTTGATCTTTCCTACAGAAAAAAACTTTTAATACGGGTCTGTGACTTTAACTTGTAATTTTTTTAGGTACAACAAGAAAATCTTTTATCACTTAATACAGAAATGTAAGAAAAATGTGTAATATGTAACAGTCATGTAGTATTTTATTTTAAAATAGAAAATTTATTATTTAAAAATTAAGAAATAAAACAACAGTGTTCTTGGTAAATGACATAAAATAAGGAAAAAGCATCGTAGTGTTTCTAAACGGCAGGCTCTCTTTCGGATTCGTTTTGAATCATTCATCGAAATAACTTAACTGCCCCTTTTACCGCGAGAGCAGCCATCTTGTTTTTCTTGATCATTGCGTCAGTCTGACGTTTGACAGGCAGCCATGTTGAAAAAAACTGGAGTGCGGCTTCCTTCCGCATCGGTGGGCCGTCATGAGAACTATCGTGGCGGCGACACCCCTTCGTTTTACATACATTGCATTCATTGTTTTAGCAATACGAGTACGACAGTACATACGTGAAACTTTTGTTGTATGACGCGCCGCGATATGCAATCCGACCGGGGCTTGACACATGGGGTGACGTATAAGCGCGCGCTGCCAAAAAGTTTACTATAAATTATGGATCCAAAATATAAAATATTACAGCTCTAACAGCGCATGTAATATATTAACAAAACGGTGTTTAATATTGGTAATGTTTTAAATTAGAAAATATTAATAATCATCAATCGACAAAATGAATATTTTGCAATCCTGGACATAGGCCTACGAAAATACACGAATTGATAATGTAGAGGCTTGTAGCAACAATAATTCGGTCCATTTTGAATGTATTTAAAAAGAATAAGCCAAGAAAGAATGATGATGCTCTGTAGAAATATTCCGAGCCGAGAATTAAAAAGAAAATGTTTGGTATTGCCATTATATTCCAATTACATTCCGGTTGGGACGTGACGTCACATAATTTACCCACCTTTGGCATTCTCCGTGTAAGAGCTCGCAAAGCGGTGCCGGCGCGAAATCTGTCATTCGCTTCCACTCAGTAGTTACACCCTTCATTCCCCCGGTACTTATTGTTTTAATTGTAGCCTTTGAAAGGAGGAAAGAATATAACCTCAAAAGAAAAGCACAGGCTTTTAACTCAACTATTTTATTTACAATACAGTTGACTATAATATCACACCGAAGATCTCTTAGTCAAGATTACATTATACCAACATTTGACATTGCTAAACAGTCGATATCAATATTTCTTAAGACGTCGTTAAGTTTTTGTAAAAATCATTATTTTTTTTTAAACATTTATATTAATTATTAAATAATTTTTTTTTCTTATTACGTAGCATATACAAAACAAAATAAAAGGTTAAAGAAATAAATACTTAACTAAGCATTTATTTCTTAATTTTTCATAGGTATGAATCAGTGTTAAAAAAAAGGAAAAATTGGTTATAAAACTTCCTTTGTATAATTTTTTTTATATAAATAAATTGCCATGTTTCCTTTATTTGTAAAGAAAGTTTCCATTAAAAAGTTTCTATTATATCTCGTTAGATGTGTAGGGTTCGCTCAATAAGGCTCATGCAAATAAATCGGTTGTAATTACAGCTTAACAGTTGGGACGGTGTGTAACAAAATCAAACCGGCGGGTAGAATAACAAAGGGACGACGATAGAAAAACAACTCTAGGTCAAGATTCCGTCGAGGGACCAAAGTGGAAATGTTAACAACTTTTCTCTCTAATACTTTTGTGATTTAAAAAAAACACTGTATCAAATGTCTTACAGTTTTTATACTACACCTTTAAAGACCATTACGATTTATGTTCAGTGACATTAAATACTTAAGAATTGTCTAGGCACAAGTATTAACTTAGTAGTATTATTTATAATTATTAGTTGATTTTTTTTTAGTACACTAAGTTGCAAAATATTTTATCTCTTCTTGAAGATCGGATGAATAATAATTCAGGTACAGTTATTTTTTTTTAAATATGCATAAATACATCTTAAAGTTTCATAGTTAACGTCATAATACCACTAGTAAATTACTAATGTAAAAATAATGTTAAAAGACGTATTAAGAAGTAGACACTTCTCAATGTAACACAAATGCCATTAAGCGCTAGTACTAGCGCTATATGTACATTCAAAATAAAAAAAAATATTTAATTGTAATTTATTTGGGAGTCATAATCATGAGCACAGTGAAACTTTTGCTTGTGTTTTTTATTTTGATACAAAAGATTCTGCTATAAGGAAATGTATTAAACAATAATAAATTGATGAGACTATGAATTATATTGTAAAGGTATCGCGTTACTTTCCTATGTAAAGTTTAATTCACTCGTTCTACGTCGAATAAATTACTAATAAATAAATTTAATCAAAGATACAGTTTAAAAATTGTGTGTTCAATTAAGAAAATCTGCTTTGCAATCAAAGCGATATAAAAGTTATTTTATACTGTCTATTTAATATAAAAAGACTAAAGTAGCTAATCAAAGGCAAAGGAAGATAAACAGACACGGTGTTTCAGGTTCCTTGGCGCAATCACGCCGGCGCCCACTGCTCGCTGGTGTTTGTTTGGTCCCTTTTTTTTTTAGCGAAAATAGATTGCTAGTCAATACACAAAATAAATACTCGCACAGAACTAGGGCTACTACAAACTGTTTGCCGTAGTTCTTTATAAACTACAACCTTTGGCATCCATTTTACCGTTTATCCTTCCAATATAAAATGTTTACTTCTTGTCACTAATTCAATGAAGAGCTTACAATTTGGTTTGTTTGGAAATGTAAACATAAATTTCAGAAGTAAACACACTAAGCTCAACAAACTGGTACAACAAACGGGATGCCTATCCCACAGGGTTAGTAACAAGTTGAACCAAAAAAGTCAACCGTCCGTTGCACCCCAAACTTTTAGTTTAAAACTTAACCCGCGCGCTCCATAAATAAACCTTCGGTTTTGCTTTGGGATCCCGGACGATTTTCGAATTGGGAGTGGAAGTGTTAAGCCGCATAAATTACAGTAGTCGTGGATTGCAGTGAGAAAAACAAGAGTAGAGAAGCACTTAGGGGCTTGATTAATCGCCGAACGGAGATGACAGTTCTGCAAGAAGCGAAATTTAACTGTAGCTTCAAGAAGCTGATAGTTATAACTAGACACAGAGTCAAACCAATTTTACATTTAATTTGTATCAGTTAAATGTTATGTATTTATACTTTTTCAAAATGTGAAACGGTGAGGTGAATCGAACTTTATGTTGAAGATGTCTACTCACAGCTGTTTTCAGTAATTTTTATATTATACGTGTAATCTAATACAGAATACAATAACAATTTCATAGTATTAAGTAAAGGTAGAAATATCCTGTGCGGTAAAAACTTTAAACCAGTCTTCGGCAACGTTTATAAAAATTTATGTTCTAGTAGCAAAACCTCTTTATTTTTATACTCACGTGTTAATTATAATAGTGTTTATTTACAGGACTGTTACGTTAATATGTATAAGGGTCTGTACGCCGACCACATTGAGCCGGATAAGTATTCTAACAAATCCGAGCAGCAACAGATACTTGTAATGATCCAAGTTAAGCGACGCGTCGGTCTCCGTGATCTAAGACACCTACTTCACACCGCCCCCAGTTACGGCGCGGTCTCCTCGTATATCTCCCAACACGGGCAGTTCATTTGCTTCACGCCTCATACCCGCAAATAAATCACCAGCCCCCACCCCGCACATACACTTTCGAAGCAAGTGAAAACTCTTGTAGTATTTTTCCGAATTAAGTTTTTACTCACGTCCCAACACCGAGCAGGAATATTTATTTTTCCATCGCCTCTAGAGTCGGCTTCGATTAATATCAACTTGACTTACAATATTTCTTCCGGCTAATCCGGTGATATATTGAATTATCCTTTTACGGGTGATGAATGGCAAATGAAATAAATAATTATATTATTGACTATCATTGTTTTATTGAGTATTTATTTCGTAATAGTGTTGATAAGTATGACAGGCATGCATAGAGCAAATTAACGTACTGTGCTGAACTTAAATAATTTGAGGTAATAGATGTTGATAAGTAAAGGACTCATTGGTATTATCAAAACATTTTATTAGCATGTATGAGCAATATAAGTTTTTAATATTTAAAATGATACAATGTATATAATAAATAATTATCACCCAGACTACAAAAGTGTTTGTATTGACGGTCGAGTTGTTT
>DWHU01001645.1:0-11808 GCA_018247975.1 Parides photinus | reverse complement strand
AGAGAGCACGAAAAAGGTTTTATACCTGTGAAAAGAGAGATTATGTATAAGTGAATAATATATTATTCTGTACATTACTGGAAGAGTCTTTACTTTCAGATTGATTATGAGTTGAAGGTGGAATAAATACATCATGAAACTTTTACTATGCCGTAATAAAAACATATATACTACAAGAAAAAAGTTTCTAGTTTCTGTTTATTTACGTTTCTGTAATGTTTTGATCGTATTTATCGGAAATTTAAATAAAGTTGTAAATATTAAAAGAAATATAAATTTCATCCGGTTATCCTTTGAATTTTTAACTGAGTTTCTGAAGATTGATACATTATTAATAATTGATGTAGCGTACCAGTATGAAGTCTCAAATGTAGGATCATGTTTGACCGGTCCGCGAAACGTTTGTCACAATGCGAGCAGGCATACGGTCTTTCTCCGGAGTGCGTTCGGAAATGCTGCTTTAGGAGCATCTTCCGTGAGAAGGCTTTGCCGCAATCAACACAGACGTGAGGTTTCACCCCTGTTGCCAATAAATAAACAACAATGTTATTGAAACGCGAAAACGTCATACTTTATCGTTGTTTCTATCTCCTGATCAATCTCGTTACCAACAGTAATCTGCAATTTCAGCAGTACAGCAGAAACACGATTATTACAAGACTAATTTCAGAATATATGTGCCAATAAATTATTACATTTAACATTAAAAAAAACTGTTTAAAATTCTAAGCAACTTCTTATTTTCTATCGATTTTATATAACATCTCTCAACTTGTATTACGACCACTTATTTTTTAAAATTATGTATACAATATTTAAACATACACATTTCAAGACTTCATATCTGTATTAACAATTACTTTGAATGAAAATGTAGGCTTATTTACATTTTTCTTCTGAAATACTTGTATTTAAATTTCATCGGTCTTGATATTTGTACACATGAAGAGTTTAATTTTTTTTTGTTATTTCGAAATATTCATTAGAATAAACGTGCTAAATGTTTACATTTAAAATTTCTTGGTTTACCATGCAGTACAAAACATGTTTCTCGTGCCTATATAACGCTTTATTAAATTTAATTACCATGAACATCGTGTGAACGCTTTACGTTTCTCGCTTCTCTCGCGATAAAACAAGTAATTTCGGTTAAGAGCACGAAAGTTGTACAAACGCCAATCGAAAGAAAAATTATAATAACTTTTACATTTACTGAACAAAATTTCTTCTACTTACTTTATTCGCCAACTAGTTTTTAATTGAATATCAAGTATTTTTTTTTTCATTAATACTCTTTATTGTGCATACACATAAAACAAGATATTATACAGAAGGACAGGTAACGGGTACTTTACAAGTGTATAGAGATAGATTAAATATAAGTATAATACAAGTAAATAAGTAAGCTCTCTGAATTTATAACAGTTTCTACATATAAAATACTTATATTTGTTTTTATTTTACACACGATATTGGGTTACGAGATAAATTTTGGCAGGATAAACATATAATGGATAAATTTCTACTGGCACTAGATATTAAAGGAGAACGTGTATAATAGTATTTCTATCATCAATCAGTGATGAGCAAAATATTACAATGTTGCAGTTTAAACCTCACTTTAATTATCGAAATTAACAGCTTTTCCGACTTGGCATCTTACATCTTATAACAATGTAGTATAAAATCTAATGTGGTACAGAGTATACCTTTCTAGGCATGACTTAAGAAAATCTTGTTCGTATCTACGCTTCGTTGGGAAAAAACGATACAATTATTTCATAATTAAAACATACCAAATACAATAAATAATAGATTTACATAAAATTACTAGAAACATAGTCGCAGTGAAACATTTTTGTTGAAGTTTCAAAAAATATATCCATATTTACCTGTATGAATTCGCACATGCATGTTATAAGCCACTCGCTGATTAAACGATTTTGGACAGAACGCACACTTGTACTCTTTTTTATTTCTGAAATAATGTTATTTATAAAAGTTATTGAAGCATTTACTAGAGTAATTACTATTAAATTTTAATAATAAATAAATTTACTGGTTTCTGTTATTGAAGTAAAGTAGCTAGTAAAGTTAATAGCAAAACGAAAGTTCAATGTGCAAATACATATACATATATACAAATACATAGAGGCGCATATATATAATATACCTGTAAAATATATAACTTGTTAAAATTTTTGTCAATAAATATTTCGTACAAATTCATTTATTTACAAGAAAGATTCAGTTATTTAAATAAAAATATATCCTACACTTTTTCATTGAAAACGAAAAGTGCTGACTTTGAAATAATGCAAAAGAAGTTTTTTTAATTGCACTTTAACAAAATCAATTCAGCATAAGCCGTGATAGCTGTGTGGTTTGGGACCTCGGCCTCCGATTCGGAGGTCGCGGGATCGAATCCGGCGCGCACCGATGACTTTTTTGAGTTATGTGCACTTTGAGAAATTAAATATCACTGGCTTTATCCGCAAATCCGTACTTGGCCAGCATGGTGGATTAAGGCCAAATACTCTCTCATTATGAGAGAAGCCCGACTCCCTGCAGTGGGAACATTTAGAACGCAAAAAAAATCAAACCTTTCCAACATTACCTGTGGATTTTCATATGACTACTTAAATATCCTCTATCATTGAAATGTTTTGCGCAAATGGGGCAAGTCGTGGCAAATTCCTTAGTGCCACGATGCACCGACACGTGATACTTGAAGTTACGAAGCTGTGAAAAGGTTTTGCAACAATCTGCGCATGTATAACGAGTGGTAGACGAATGCAGTCTTACGTGCTTTGTCAGTGCCTCGTTACTAACAAATACCTGGAGAATAAAGCAATTTAACACTCATTTTGGTACACCGGACATGTAAATCTTCAAAAATATGTATGAAATAAAGAAAGAAAAACTTTATTCAACATACAAACACAACACAAGAAAAATATTATGTTCAAATGATCGTCAAAAATTTGCATGTCTGGTATATTATTATGGCTTAAACATGTAACTTTTGAACCATTTAAAATTTTATTTATTAACTACATACAGATTCACCTATTGTTCCAGAAAAGTTCAAAAAATTACAGTGATGATAAAAACGAGTCGTCTATAAAAAGATGAAGAATTATGTCAACTTATTATTTATTACATTCGTTTGTCAAACAGAAACATATATTAACGTCTTGTGTTATGTGTACTACATAATTGTTTCTGCAACGTTAGTAACATCTTGAAACAATAAAAACACTTACCTCTTTGCAAGTTTTACATTTCAATTCTTTTTCAATGCCTTGGCAAAGTATACTAGTTACTAATAACTCCCTCGGTGCAATATTTCTCTCCTTCTCTGACGGTTTTGCTTCAGCAACATTTACTGGTGATAATACATCGTCTATGTTATTATTCTTATCATTACTAATATCAAACTGCCTCTGCAATTGACATATGTTAGTAAATTATGAGTACGAACTGTTACTACGTAGATATTGAGTCTCACCTTTGCAAAATCAGACTGCATCTGTTTATTACACTTTTTACGAAAAGGCTTAAAGTAATAAGGTAAATGTGGACACCAAGGACTCTTTAAAACTTCGTTCAGTATTATATTTTTGCTAACTGCACTTTTTGGGTTATTATCTACGTTGACACGTCGATTTGAAATACATTCTGTGCTCTCATTTTCGGAATCATTCATCGTATGTACTTTTCCAACTTCATCCGTCGCAAAATTAATACGTTTCGGTAGTGACATTATTAAATCTCGTATTAACAAACAACTTTTATCAGTCTTTACATTGATAAATCAAATTTTATACTCGTAATCAAGTATTCTTGTAAGTTTTATGATACAAACTTCTTCAACAGTTCTTAGAAAAATGTTCTTAGGAGAGCGGCATGTACTTTCACGTGGCTGCAACAATCCATTACACATTTGATATAAATAAGATCTAAATTCAGAGGACATCTTTGAAGTCGCTGTGTTGTAAGCTCTGAGACGTTTGCCATCAGTATACACGAAAAGAACAGATGTCGGCACACGATAGCATTCATTTGGTATTGGTAGCACGCCTAGCGGCAGACCGTTACCGTTACCGTTTCGAGCGCACCTCTCAATAGATAATTCACGTAGAAACAACTCTCTTTGTCGGTCCTTACAATGTAACTTAAGATCTCGAGGAGATGATGAAAATATATTCCTGCGCGAACTATACTTACAAATAATGTAATTTAATGTAAATGTTTATTCTAAGCTTCTAAGTATTTAATTAAACAATGTAATTCATACAAATCTTCTCTCTCTGCGCCTTTCTTTATATATTAACATTCTCGTGGGCGTCCTATTATTACTTTTCGCTATCTTGCTTTCGTGATACCAAGAATACTTTAAAGCTTTTTGATTTACGCTAATCCTTACCAAATATTAATAATCAATATAAATTTGCAATGAGTTATGTTTAAAAAGTGTATTCAATTGTTACTGGTACTTTCCCTTTGCCACAATGAGCAACGTCGATGTAGAAACTATCAAAATAATAAATATGATTTATTTGCGAGAGATAACAGAAGCACTTTTTGTAGAAAGGAAACAATAACGTATTTAAAAATGTTGGCATGTTACATACATATTTAGGTACATAATTTTAATACTAATTTTATTTATTTGTCTAGGCAGGCGTAGCGCCTACTTCTGCCTCAAGCACTTGTGTTTATATTTAAAAGGTGATGTGACGAGTGAAATAAATAAATTTGAGTAAACAGGTATACTACGAAAGGCCAGATAGCATAATCAACTCTTTGATCGTGTTTCTGTAATAATTATTTATAACATTTATTAATTAAAGTATAAAATTAATTGTAAGTATAAACTTACTCTCAAGCCGTTGCTAACATTAGTAAGATCGATGCATAGCGCATTAGAGTTTTGTCCACTAGTGAGCATTGCTTGCAGCATAACATAGTTTGCTGAAAATGTATTAATATTATTCTATTACACATAATTTTTATATGTAAATGAAATAATATGATCATTAAATATTTCAAATGCAATGATTCGTTGGTTTTTATAGTACATACAAGTATATGTAAAAGTTGGGATATGAAAATACAGTACAACAGTAATACAGTCAACCTCACTTTGCAAACTCATTTGAAAAATAATAATTTTATACACTTATGCCTTTTAGTAACTCCTAAAATACATTTAAATGTAGTAAATTCCAAAATTAAATTAAGATAATTGCGGTTCTAGTTATTATTTAGTAATTTAAAGTTAGGTATAAGGAGGTTGTTGGTTGGTGTACAGTCTTAATACATTTTGTATGAACACGCTATGTTTTTGGCACACTTTAGTAATTCTTATTTCACCGTGTAAACTAAAAACAGACGATGCCAATGCTCGGTATGGCTGATACGACTCGTGTGAACTCGATAGACTCAACACGAACGCGATGCTAAATTAACTAGACATATAGTTAGGCCCAGGTCAACGTTTTGGACGTAGCACTATTCGTGAAAGTGTAAATCAAATATTTCTGCTCAAATAAAGTCAAATCCATATCGCTTTACTTTCTCATGCCACTTATTGATATCTGCGTGCTTTAAGTCAAATGTAATGTATAACATAATAAATAAAGATAATGAATTTATGATATGCTGCATAATGGCGCTTTTCTAGAAAAACCAGAGGTATCTCCTTCGATTCCAATTCCTCATGCTGCACAGTATGGCCTAACGAAGAGTGTTTCGAACTCTCCTGACTAACTACTACTCTCGTATAAAGTCACTAAATCGCCATCCATAAAATCATGGATGTAAACGTCTGCGAATTTTTTATTATTCAACGAAGTAACGGGTCGAGCGAGACGTTTACATGATGGTAAATATTATGCGTGCCCATAACAGTATTGCACTAATTAGGCTGATATAATATACAGTACCACATTATGCCGCAAAATTACTGGAGTAACAAGACATAACATCTTATGTCACAAAGCGACCAGCGCAATGTGATGCTGTGTATACCATCCGAACTAGTGCCACATTATGGGCATGCGTATCATTTACTATCAGGTGAACGTCTCGTTCGTTTCGTCGCTTCGTTGAATAAAAAAAAGCTCCGTTTAACAAATTTGACAATTTGACCAGTGACAAAATTTCACCTGAACATAATAGTACAATAGGTAAACCCGTGCCGCCAACAATGAATTGGCTAAAAGTTCTACTACAATTAATAAATTTTTTAAGCAGTGTTATTATAAAAAAAGTATTAATTAACATTAAAAAACAAATTAATTTATTATAAATCAACTGACACATTAAAGGTTTTCAAGTGTCAATTATTATAATAAACTGATTTATGAAGGAATTTATTAATTTTACGTTTACGTATATATTTTATTAATTTACTTACGAAGAATTTGTTTCTTAAAATTTTACTCTCTCTATATGATATATATTACACGTTTTCATAATTTTTCTAATTAATATTTTTTATTTAAGTTCACTGCGTATACTTATAGACTGAACTAACACCGGCACACTGACACTTAGAACTGAGCACATATTACCAAAACTTCTACACTGCACTTGTCATTCAACCATCTCCACATGTAAGCTCACAAACGCAATGACACGGCTAGCCTGATTTTCATTAGAGCAACAAAATTTAATGATAACTACTATTAAGTTTAGAGAGTCGTAGTCGTATTTTATGTAACAAAAAATGTTCCGTCAAGATTACACGGAAAATGTCCAATCGTCCTAATTTGTACCTTTGTCAGTAACAAAGTAAAAAAATATTTTAAAAATGTACATACACATACATAAAACACGTTATTGTATTAAAAAGTACAGCGTGTATTTTATAAATGGTAGGTACTATAAACATTTCTGGCTTTTACAGCATCATTGAAATCATACATGGATTCAGAACCGAATTGTGGAAACTTACACCAAAAATTTTTCTCCACATATTCGAGCTGTATAAAAGCTTATCGCGTGTTCACTTAACCTCTACGTTAGTACCAATGAACATATTTTTTTGTATCTATAATCAGTAAAAAAGTTGAAATTGGGCAGATCTTCCTATTCAACTGTATTAAAACATTACCAACATTATGTTTTGTAACATCGTCGAAAGCGATTAATGTATTGTAATACAATATAAATGACTATTAACCAGCATTGGTAAATTTAGTTTATAGTAATGCTTATTTCTAATAATATTAATTTCGCAAAATGAATATGGCGTTTTTTACAAATCAAACCCGTGCCTGTAATAAGTCAGTATAATATGATTTTATGACTTTCAATGTAACGCGCGGATGGATGCCTATTTACTATTTAATCTTTTAAAGTATTTACAACAAAGTAAAAGTTGTGCTGTAGAATTCTCTAGAAAAATTTTCAAATGACTTCTTCTCTGAATGTCCTTTCGCATTAAGTTACTTATTATGAATAAAGTTAACAGAGCAATTAACCTCTCCTCCAATGTAACTAAATGTTGGCTAACTGAAAAACAGGTAATTTTTAAAGTAATTAAGCATTTAATGTTGTTGCCGGGGTTCTTGGAATATGTTAACATAGATATAATAAACTTTACAGATAAAATCTTTAAGTTACGAAACAAGAATTTGGTAAAACTAAAGATATTTCTATAGCCTTTTATAGCATGTAAACATTTTTTTTATTTTACGAATTGACTAGAAGAGGACGTTCACCCGTGGGTAAGTTGATAACTGAATGCATCGCATTGTACTGTATCTCTTAAAATGGTAGATTTAATTTTGTTGTAATTGTCATAAATCGCTACCACTGTAATTTTACTAGCAGCAACGCCTTCCAGCCGAGAATACACTAAAATATTACGTAACGGTTGGTACTACACAGAAGAAAGAGTTTATAATGGTAAAGCAAAAATCATTCATCTTATTCCTACCAGTGTAGAATAAAGAATAAACTACTACGGCTGTGTTCTGCTTGTTGAGGTGTCTAGAAAAGTCAATTCATGCGTCAATTTGATTTTATACATTTTATTTAGGTTATTTCTCCATATCCAACCTCCGCTAGTAGACTACCATAAGAAGAAGGTTAAAACGATTATCTTTTTTAGTGTTTAAGATAAACAAAAATATAAGGAAATTATATCCACCGACTAAAAATAAAAATCGGATGTTACTAATAAAAATCAATTTTATTTTCAAATCACTACAATATTATAAGAAAGCCTAAAACAAAGTTAACCATTGGGTTTCATATTGTGTAGTTAAAAATGTCACAAAATTAACGCAAAAAAAGAACTTTGTTGGTATTTTTAATATCTTTCAAAATGTTGTTTGATTAGGGAAAAAATAAAAACTCAAGTAAATGTAAATAAATAAATTAATGTTTATATTATTTCCTCAAATATATTACAATCCATTAAATCTAAAGTATCAATGCTTTGTAAATATGAAGTAAAATATTGTCCACAGTTGGAATCATAATCATAATTGCCACAAATGCAATAGCAAATACTTTTACTGCATTTTCTGCACTTGCTTGAGTGTTTTAAAGTAATTTCATTTGCATATTCACATTCAATAAAATTACCTATATTAAATTTAGGAGGCAAATCATAGTCACTCAAAGAAAAATTGGACATAAGAAATTTATCCACTGTTTGAAATGTACATAGGTTATTAAATATTTGCTTCTGTCGCTTCGTCAGTACTCTTTCGAGCATGAAAACTAAATGGTGATGATAACACTGAAATGTAATTTTATTTTTATACATGTTCTTTATGTCCATCCATAGTTTAATGCAACCAGTGGGAGTTGTTTTCACTCCGGTGAATAACGCAGGATTAGTCAAAATTCCACTCGCTGCCATAACTCCATTACATTTTGTAAATTTATACAAATTTTCTGCATCAGATAAAGTTTTAATGCCGCCATTTACTATAATAGGTACATTTACTGATTCACAAACAGTTTTTAATGCATGAATATCAATGCTATCACCATGTTTCTGTGAAGGTGTGCGACCATGTATTGACATAAATGTAATGCCACATTCTTCAAGCTGTTGGCATAATGCTATAGTTTTCTTTAAATCATTCAATATCCTTATCTTAACAGATATACTAAAATCTGTTGGAAGGCTATTCTTAATACCTTTAACCAATTCCTTTACCACCTCTGGCTTTGACAGTAAAGCACAACCATAACCATCCTTCATTGCCCACCTCTGGGGGCAGCCACAATTTAAATCTACTCCATCAGCATATGGATATACTAATTTTGAGGCATCTATAAAATCATCAACACTGTTGGAAGCAAATTGTACAATCAGAGGAGAGTCATTATCAGTAGTCATAAATTCATTAGAACGTGCCTTAGCGTTTTGACAAAATGAATCTGCTAAAATCATTGGTGTAAACGCCAAATCAATATCATAGCTGAAAAAAACATTTCAAAGTTTTTATAAATTCTAAATTATAAAAAGCAATTTGGTAATTCTTATCTTTGCTTTTTACTTATAACTAAAAACATGTCTTAATTATTATTAACAATGTTTATTTTATAAGTTTAGAGGAAATTCCAACCTTATATAATGACATGAGAATAAGATTTAATTGAGTTAACAAGAATATTCAAAACTGTTTCTCTTTCTTTAATTCCATATTCTTGAAGTCAGTGAACAATTATTGGAAATATCAAATGTGCAATAAACACTGTGTGTAATAAATATTTTGTTGTATAGGATATAATGAATAAACAACTATGACATTATGTAATGATAATGTATATATATTCAAAAATCACAAACTTTTTCACAAGTGTTCGAAATTGTATTTTGCTGTATCTAACCATAGGTGCACAAACATTTATATACGTTGCGTTAGTTTTGGCATGATAAAATAAATCGGAAATATTATTTTTGATCTTCATTTTAAAACATAAAAATAAAACTTTATTATACTTCGAAATAAACGTGTCTTTTATGTACAAATGTAATAAAGATAAACATCTTAACTACTACATCTTCAAAAAAAAGACAAAGAAATAAAGTCCATAGAGTCACTATGTATTGATATTTAACACATAGACATCGACATGATAAAAATTATAAGATGGTTCTAAATATACTTAGGGATAACCCTTCTCACAGGTAATACTTGCTAAAAGATAAAAAATAATAAAAAATTTTTTTTTTTTCATAAAATTAGGAGGCAAACGAGCAAACGGGTCACCTGATGGTAAGCGACTGCCGTTGCCCATGGACACAATCCGGGAGTTACAGGCGCGTTGCCGGCCTTTTAGGAGGGAAAAAGAGGTAGATTTGTCAAACCTTTTATGAAACTTTTCAATTATGTTATAAATTTATATATAGAGATTAAGGTAATGTTGAGAAATAAAGTGAAAGCGTCTTAAGTATTATCTTGCACTTTTAATAAATAAAGTTAACGTATTTAAATTACAAAAGACGTTATGTTGTTTTAAGCGTTAGGTAACTCTGTAATGAAACAATTACAACCCCGAATAATTAAAAAAAAAAACAATTACAACCGTATGTCAAACGGAATGACAGTTTTTGTTATGTCACATGCTTGTTACGATAGACACAGTTTTATAACATTCTTGTTAGTACATGCCGAATAGTACAAGTCATAAATTTCTTATAATGGCAAGTAATCCTGTGGATATAGGGGTTTTAGAAGAAAAATACAACTGGCTTTTACATCCAAAATTTTTTCCAAGCAAAGTAGGAGGAAAACCGGCTTGGTTAGATCTTAAAAATATATGCTCTTCAGCGTTGCTAACATGTAAAAAATGTAAAAATCCGTTTGTATTTCTATGCCAGGTATTTATCTAAAATTCTTCTTATAAGGCAACAAAGTGATAATTCATTAAATTTAAGGTATTAATTTATAGGTATATGCGCCTTATGAAGAAAGAGATGATTGTTTTCACAGAACAATATTCCTTTTTGTTTGTCGGAACGGCTCATGTTGCCGCACTAATTCCGCAGAAAATTTCATGGTATTACGATGTCAATTACCACGTGAAAACATTTTCTATTCATTTCACCCTTAT
Organism: Parides photinus; assembly: GCA_018247975.1. Classification (NCBI taxonomy): domain Eukaryota; kingdom Metazoa; phylum Arthropoda; class Insecta; order Lepidoptera; family Papilionidae; genus Parides; species Parides photinus. The sequence continues at coordinate 717 of DWHU01001645.1, read as the reverse complement.
TCAGAAGATGAAAACGAGGTATACTATTAATAATATAAAAATTATTAGAATTATATTATAAATTTGTTGTTTTATTTAATTATCAAAAAAAAAATATGTTGTTTCTAGGATTTCTCAATGGAAAATTGGTCCAAATTATGTTATGTTTGTGGATTAAAAGGGGGTTCACATTGTTCAAAATGCAAGAAATCATTTTATTGTAGTCGTGAGCATCAAGTACTCGATTGGCATAAAAGTCACAAAGAAGATTGTCTAAAATTGCAGGTATTCACAGCAACCAAACATTTGTCCCGATTAATAATAAGTTTACTTTGTGAGATAACAAATAATAATTTTACAGGCAGGTGAAATTTTACCTGTTCCAAACTTCATTGTGACAGATTCTGGAAGTTCAATTCTTTTTAAAGAATGGGAACTTGTAGTAGATGCAGAAGATGAGGTAGGTTTTTTTGTACTTTTTATTATGTAATTTTTTTAATAAATTCCCAGTTATATGAAAATAATTGGATTCACACCTTGAGTACATTGCTGCTTACTACTTTGTTTTAGTTATTAGTTATAAAAAAATTTTCATTGATTTATATACAATTTTAAAGTAGGAATTGAATATACATAGTTCTTATTTTTTAACAATTGTTAATATATAGGGTGGGCCAAAAATGTTTGCACTTTTGAAACATGTCTAGAAATAAAAGTACAAATGTTATTTTGTTTATG
>DWHU01001644.1:0-11811 GCA_018247975.1 Parides photinus | reverse complement strand
GGTGCAGGACCTGGATTCGAACCCACGACCCCCGATTCGGAGGCCGAGGTCCGTAACCACTAGGCTATCACGGCTGTTAAGTAAATTAAAAAAAATATTCATAATCGTAATAATAACAATGCGTTAAAAAAGTAATAAGTGTGATTAGGATATGTGAGTATTGTAATAAAATTATGTCGAGATAAACTCATATAGCTGTGTCTATAAAAAAAAATAATAAAAACCTTCATAACCAAGCTGTTTTATTTTGAGGTTAAATCTGTCCACGTGATATATAATATGATCTCCAAAGGACAATTTGATTTAAGGAATGTTGATGTCTTCAAAGAAGAACACCTGTGAAATATTTGGAAACACTAAAGAAGTTGACGATAATATGTTCTTAGGAGTACAATGCGATTGTTTGTACATAGTCACGAAGCACAGTATTGAAGAAGCGTTATAGAAAGTTTTGTTTTAAAAAAATATTTGGAATTACTGCAGGATATGTGCATGAATAAATCGCACGTCAAAATCTCTCCTACATTATTGGATTTATATCCACCGTTCGCTTTTAGCGCTTCATTGCTGTGACGTCCGTTGAGCCAGAAATATTCTATCCGTATGCTCTCTACTATCACGAGATTGATTATTTTTTTTTTATTTTATTTAAATTTTCTCTTTCTGTTTTTTTTGTTTTTCTTCTTTACTGTTTTTATTCCAATCAATTATTATGTTTTAGCCAACAAATTACTAATGTTATACAATAATACGCAAATTCAAAGAGACATTCAAATAATTTAAAACGGTCGCAATAAAATGAATATTAACGATTCGTGCTATTCAAAGAAATAGGACGGCGTTGATAAAAGCCAAATTGGCTCACATTTAGACAGAGAACAATTTTAAGTCCTTCCTTAATCATATTCTGAATTAGTAAATTGTTTTATAATATTGACTAATATCATAGCAGTCAATGATATGATATGATTTAATAATTGATCATTAAATGCTATGCATATTAGTTAAAAGTTTTTAAAATATTTTAAATTTTTTGTAAATGGTTCTAAAAAAAGTGGATATTATAATCTTGGTCATATAGCATAGTTAATCATTCTGTGCTCTAGTCTAGTCTTCATATTTGTGTTGTGTGTTCATAAATATGTGTTCATACATGTTGGATATGTGTTAGGCTTTTCTTTAAAAGGTTCTATTTAAACAATTTAAGTAATCCTTATTTCAAACTTTCAGAAAATGGATGTGATTTCTGAAAATGTTATATGTTCATAGAGACCGAACTGGGTCTTAATGATAACCCTAGTTAAGGTGAATGCTTGCTAGAAGGGGATGAGTAGACGTTGACGTCACGCGTGTGACGTCAAAATATGAAGGCGGGGCTCGATGTTGTTGCCGCAATTAAACCGCACCTCTTTTACAAAACGCGTGCTAGTTATTACGTGAAGGAAATTAAAACTAAAACATTCTCTCACACGTAGTTAAACAGATATTTTTAACCGTCTTGTAAAAAACATTATAGATTATTAAACAGAAAATAATTATTAACTCCAGTCTAATAAAAGGTTTGAATTTTTATTTGACATCGCCATCTATTAACGTCCAAAGGCACTAACACAAAATTGTTCCATTCATACAGCTGGAGCTTTGCCCTTAGTAACATTACATTTTCGGTAACGTACAGCAGATGGCGCTTTTAAGAAAGCTTCCGGACCCAAAAGTATTTAAAATGACAAAAAAATAAAAACCTTTATTAAAAAGTAGTATACAAACATAATCTCCGTAGATTCTCAAATTAGACGTATTTTGTCTCTTGGGAAATCAATTAAATTGTTTATTTTACATTATTGTTCTGACAGTGTAAATATATGTACAAAATTATTTTTGTTCATTTAAAAACAATATAATATTCATTATGTATAATTAAATATTAATAAGAATTTAACATAATCATCTGTTATTTTTTAATCAAAGCTTGCTGACATACAAAAAAATAACAATTCACTAAAACAATAACTATGTATTTTTTTTATTAGCAATGTTAAACAAAAAACAGTGAAATAGTTTCTAATATAACGCTTAATTATCGGGCGTGTAACAATGTGGATAACATTTTTACATTTGTGATGAGTTTTACAGAAAATTATTGGTAAATTTTATAATACATGCTATATATTCATATACACTTCCATATTATGTTATTTAATATGAATATATTTGTCATTCGCTATTTTATAAACGTTCTTTAATTTTTCTTATAACTAAACTAAATAATGCCATAAATTGTGGTGAAATTATACCAATATTGTTTTTATATTTACACCGGCAACACTGCCTTTTTGATATTTAATATTTACAATACAAATTATTTTTATCAACATAGTAAGTGTTTGGAAATGATTATTCGAATAAAATATAGAGCTTTGAATACTTAATATCACAACCAAGAAACGCGTATCGCAATCTACATGTACTAATCCAATTACAATAGATTTTCTTTAATAACTGATGCAACCGATTGGACACGAACGAAATGAAATCTACATTGAAAAAGATTTATACTTTTTCTAACCCATACAGCCTTAATTGGCTTAATATGCAAATACACTGATTTTATTTCGAATTATTCACGAACGCTACTCGGTTGATTTATAAATTAAACATTAAGGTGTTTCGTAATAAGATTTTGAGGAATAATGTGAATAACAATATTATTGCATTAGTTTTAAACCGTGTATTATTTCCAATACGTAGTCCTAAATAACCACTTAAAACAGGCACTCAGGTATATAAGTATTTTGGTTTGTACTAAGTTACAACCACAACACAATTATCACATTTAAGTTTTAAGACAACTTCTATTTAATAACTCTTAGTTTTATTACAGTATAAATCTGTTGTTTTTGGCACAGATAAAACAGACAAAAATTTCTGAATTTATGATTGACTCTTAAAATCGTTTGTACATAACTTCATTGAATATGCATTGGCAAGTTTGAATACTACTTTCTATAAATAAAATATTCCCTTTTTCGGTTCCTGTCTGCCTTACCATTGTTGTAAATTTGTATAGAGAATATACATTTTTCTTTTTGAACAAAATTTTGAAATTTGACTTTTCTTGTCATAATTGTAGTTAAGTGAGGCGCCGTTTCTTATTGGAATATTAATAACATAGGTCAATTATTGAAATTTCTTTAATACAGATTAAAACTGCTATATTGTAATTTTTATGTGTTAAACAGGAAAGCTTTTTCTTTTTGTCGTTACTATAAACACATTTAAAAGAAACATTGATTTCATTGACAACAGATCATTAACATACGTTACCGATACTAATGCAGCTCTTTAGCAGCTCGTATACTTGGAACTTACCTGAAATTAATAACAACGTGGTTAAGATTAAAAGAATTGTGAACGCTTAACATTTATACTGAACGTTAAAAGGAAACTTGATGCTATTAAAAAAAAGTGTTCGTAACGAGTTTTTATTAGATTTTATTATTATTACAGCGGAAAAAAGGGTAGTTTTAAAACCTCTTTGAACTTGTAATTAAATTTGCAGGCTTTTTTCGCATCCCATAGCACCAACTGACCTTAACGTAACAGATTTTATTTTTTAATTCAACGACTATAATTATTTTGTAACAACGCAATTTAAACTTCGTGAACTACTTGAAGTTATATTATAATTATTTAATTATTTTAGTACATAATATAGAATTCATTGTAATATTGTGTTTAAGTTCACAATAACTATCAATAAATCATTGCCAGCGTGATTTCGTACAAAAAATAAGTAAGTTTTTTAACAGAAATTGATTTTTTTTTTACAAGAAAAAATCTTTTAATAACAAATAAGCTTAATCTTAGTATATTTCTCTATATGAATTTTATGTATTCGAATTCAGACAAAAATAATAAAAAATAGAAATTTTTTTTTAATAGGCTATACATCTAGAGTTTATATAAAATATACCCTAAAACAACTTATAGTGCTTAATCGTGCAGATTGCTTCATAATAAAATTATGTTAGATTATTTAATTTGATTTCGTATTAGCAAATTAGTAACTTTGATTCTAAGATGTGGGTCTCGGTGTAGCTTCTGACGTATATATATCGTATACAATTAATATGAGGTATTAGTATGTAAGGTTATAGTAACCCAATTATAACGTTTAGCCGCAACTTTACAAGTTCCAGACAGAAGCCGCCTACGTTATACGTTGGAAGTCGAATACAAACTTGTCATGTTAGCTTCGGGCTCCCGCAATGTTTTCCAGAGCATCAAAACGAGCTCGACCCGCCTTTAAATATTCACTAGCCTTCATTGAACGTACAACTTCAGTTGTTGTGAGCCATTACTTCAATTCGCAGTGGCCGTAGCGAGGCTTACCAGGTCGTTCTTAACTGTCTTGTTAAATAACATTCCGCCACCCATTTTATTTGAAATTAGTACATAAAAATGTTAAGACAATAGATTTTGTCTAAAGAATTGTTTCTCGACCTATTTGAGCTACCACTCATTTCACAAGAAGTAAAAATTTCTGTGCCTAATTTTATAATTATAATTTTTTTACAGAAACTCTTTCTACGCTTTCTACAATAATGTTCAAGCTCCTGTTTGGGTTTTTTTTAACCTTCTATATGTTCCCACTGCAGGGACTCGGCCTTCTATCATAATGAGAGAGTATTTTGTCTTAATTCACCACGCTGGCCAAATGCGCGTTGACGGATAAATCCAGTGATATTTAATTTTTAAAGTATGTGTTTAGTTAATGAAGGTAAAAATATAAATCGTTATTTGCAAACATAAATGCAACCAGATAACGAAGCTGCCCTGTAAAGCTAAAGTTGAAGCCCAGGTTAATCCTTTAACGGATGTGGGTCTTCTGTCACAATCAAAGTGGATATCAACTAAAGTTGCATCAGGTCGCGTACACCTATATGAGCACCAATTTCATATGCAGTTGTCTAACTTTACCTGTATAGATAAATTAAAAAATAGATTATTTACTATGTTTTTTTAATAAATAATATTTTTATTCTGACTAAAAGACAGAGACATAAGTCAAAAAAATAACGCCTTAACTCTATCCGTCTACCTATAGCTGATAGAGCGATAAGTTTAAGTAACAGGATATTATATAAAATACTATTTACATACAATTTATTCGAAAACAAGGTAAAAAAAAACTCCTGTCGTCTTCCGGCTTGAAGTACGCTGTAACTAATGAAACTCTACACATACGTTGGAGAAAATGTTGATAAATTTCAACGAAATGAAAGAAAATTGTACTGCATGCGTTAAAATTTTAATATTAAATTAAATACACATTAATTGTTTACTCCAATCCAATGGCAAAATTATCATCATTTAACATAACTGTGATAATTAGAATGCAATATAACTTGACCAATTTTATGTAGTCATTCTTCAATATTGATTGTGCTAGTGAAAACAAATGTATGCATATTTTTCTACAATTGTAACACTAAGTTGACATTTACGGAGCTCTACTCGACATTTCAACCTACTTAAAACTTCTTAAGTTTGCTCGATATTAAAGAGTCGTTGAAGTAAATAATAATAATCTGATCATTGATACAGAGATATAACTGTTCATGTTATAAAAGAATATGAAAAGCGTACAATATTTTCAGATAATAAAATAGTAATTTTACTTTGTATAACTCTTTTATAACTAAAATTATATATGGACTTAAATAAGAAGTCTCCAATCCTTGGGTTAGCCTCTTATAGCTTAACTGACTACATAAACATTTTTAATAATAGAAATACATTTTAGAACATTTATAAAATTTTATGCATTTGTACGTAATAATTTACTATATTATAACTAAGCATTTGTATGTAATAAGCTAGCAAGTGTAAAAAATGACATAGTTCTTGTCTTCGCCATTTCATATAATTATTATACAATAGATACTTTTTAGACAATGTTCATGGCCATATAATAAATATATGATTTAAAAAGAAAAACAAAAATTATATTGATGTCGAATATGTATTCTATTCATTCACTTGTTTTTTTTCTCTCCAACATATTCAGTTAAAATTTAATAACATTTAGGCTAAGAATCGTTTTTTTTTTAAAAAAATTTCGTTATAATGGTAATGTAATAATAGTAATGGATAAACTTATTGTAACCTTTTAAATTCAAAATAAGTAAGTTCTTCTTCATCTTTAATTTTGCCTGCAATAAGCGCAGACATTCTTTTTTAATAATGTATAGATCTAATATAGTCTAAAACTAGTAAACTTATTTATTAATATTGGTTTTAATAATTAATACTGGCTTTAGAAACATTTTTGCTTAAAATATGGGATTGTTTAATCTTAGAATTGTACTATAATTGTATCAAGTACTATATATGAAACTACTACATGAAACACGTTTTACATATTGGAAATACTATTTTCTTGACAACAAATCATTATGTATATAGGGTTCGATGTATTATACGTACGGTATATGATACAATGCGATCTTATTAGTGACTGTAACGATAAATATGTATTTTACCTGGTTGTAAATGATAAGCCCGTAACAACTTATCTTTATTCACACATTATTTATATTATTTTAGCGGTAGGAATTAGCACTATAGTAGTAGTTACTACTAGTGTTACAGTTAAAACAAAATACTTCGGAAACTTAACCAATATTATCACATAAATGAGAGAAGTTAACGCGTTATGAGAAATTAAACTGTGTTTTGATCCGTGTCTTTTTAATTCGTTGATAGATTTAATTATTAAGATATTTGTATATGTTATTGTAAGATGTGAATATATTGCATAGCAGTACCATTACGGCATTGTACACACGTGAATACTTACTGACCACCTGTGTACATATTATTCATTATATCATTGATAATTTTTATACCTCTCTCGTTTTATAGCACCGACACCATGTAATGTATTATATTATACAAAACATAGTATTACGATTCTTTTAATGTCCTCTATATACCTAATAGAGGTCAACTCCGTCGACGCTTCCGGGTGAAATTTTTACATTAAAAAAGATTTTTATAAAATTTTTAATAACAAAAACTTTGTTCTGTTATAAAAGATTTATATTTTTTTACCTGTCTACGTATTAACAACAGAACATGTTTAATACATTTACAACGAAGGGGCAGAACTTTTCTCATATTGGGATCACGAAAAGAACTAATGAACAAAGTGTTAATTGTATAGCAGATCACATTTAAATTACTATTTGATAATGCTGAATTTTACATTATACTCTCATCTACTAGAAGTACTTCATTGTCATTTATTTAAATTCTTTATAAAACCTCTTAGGTATCCACAATCAATATTATTATAACTTTCTTTCCTTTCTCTTGTCTTGTCATAACTTTATCAAGTATGCAACGCTAACCTTTGTATATTTATAATATAAACACATCATGGAAATATTTATACACAAATATATTAAGTGAAATCATAAATTCTAATTTTATGTATTAAATCAGACTCAACATTAATATGAATGAGTGTCGGTACTAAACGTAATGCCTAGGCACTTAAAACGCTGCTTTACAATTGAAGTATAAAAACGTAAATAAAATCACGTCATACAGGTATTTATTACTTTTGTATGTCGATATATATTATTATACTGCATATAAATGATTGTTGGAATTAAAAGTTTATGATGACTCTTATTACCTAATAAATTGAATAGCTATAGCACCTTTTCAGCGGAAACATATTATAGTAATGGAGCGTATTATTCTTTGGCAGCATAAATAGACAATCTTTAACAGAGACAACAACCATGATCATGTGAAGACTAATGTGATAGATGTTTTTATGTTCTAGTTATTCGATTACCTACAGCTTTTTGTTAATAAAGTTTACAGTCTGATCTATGCAGAATAAGCTTCGTTGTATTTGAAAAAACATTTGATACGTTGATATGACTACTAGTTAATTGAACATGGTAAAATCAATAAGAAACCACTCAATGAAATTATAGTATTAAATATTCGTGTCGTTTTAAGGATAACACAGCGATGTACACAACTTTATCCACTAAATAATAACAATAGATATAGGCTGCAGGTCTTAAAGTATTGATCGCGCTACGGCTGCACCAGGAACTGCAGTATAATACGTATCTGTGGAAAATATACTTATGTATATTCAAGGTACATGCAGGGTAACCTACCTACCTCCACAACTGCGATTCAGCTTTTGTATGAAACCGCTAATAAGCTAAATTTGCTTTCACAATGATTCGCTTATTACCACATAACGCTATATTGCTCTCATATATCGTACAGAACGGATTCATTATTTTATATTGTATGTACTTCATTGCTGAAGACCGTCGGGTGGATATGACCTTGGTTATTTCTACCATAAAACAGTAGTGTGTAATTAGTTCTGTTTCGGTTTGAAAGTGATAACCGAGTAGTTCGAGACCTCAGCCTCCGATTCAGAGGTCGCGGAATCGAATCCAGCGCCCACCGATGACTTTTCTGAGTTATGTGCGCTTTATGGAATTAAATATCACTAGTTTTATCCGTCAACCTGCACTTGGCCAGCATGATGGTTTAAGGCCAAATACTCTCTCATTATGAAAGAAGGCCGAGTTCTTGCAGTGGGAACATATAGAAGGCTGAAAAAAAAATATCTGATGTCCGATGGTGTCAAGCATAATATCGGGCTATGTATACTATTCTAACATTAAATTAAAACGTTGCGCCCAAATTTCTCTAACGAGTATTATTTTAGACCCTTCCCAATTAGATAGTAATTATATTTATAGTTAGATATAGATTCGAGACCAGCGAAAAATAATTGTGATCATAAACTCTCTAGTACGTAAGTTTTACTATTAATTCCCCTGTTGAATCATTACATACCGCACGCACACAAGCTCTTATTATTGTGATCGAATTTTTTCGTTTATTGCGTATTCTTTTTGTACGTATCCCTGGTTCGTTTATTATATGGTCAGATAAAAGACCAACGCATGACCGACACGATGTTAGCGATATTATTGGAAAAAGAATGGATACCTTATGTTCATGTATAACATAGCTACCGTTTATTTAAAAGCCCATTAATTACTAATAGTATATTTACAACGCAACGGCTTACCGCTTCGCATGCCACACAAAGTTTTCGGATTCAATTTCAAGGTGATAAGATGATGGAATGTTGATGGTGTTGGTGTATTTAAGAAACTGCCTGGCTAGCACTTAAGCCCTTAGACTCCTAATTTGCTGTAATGATCTTCTTGTTTTATTTTAAATGTCAATATCTAAAAGGAAAAGTTTTCTGTTTGGCACCGTCATCTTGGGACTCGCTGACAGATGATATATAAAGTAAAGGTAAAAGCTTCAGTGATTTTTATTTATTTTATCGCGTTGTATGCAAATTTAATTACTTTGTCAAACACTGATAAGGTAAATGTGCATAAAGTGATTTAATGTTAATTTGTTATCAGTGTTGTATAATATCGATCATCTGTTACGATAAGCAATCTATAAGTGAAACAGCCCACCGTTTGCATTCGTTACATTATCAAAGTGTTTAATAAAGAGTTTAGAATACTTTATGATTCAATTATATTTTTCATAAGTAGCAAAAGTTTATACAGCGTTTCATGATAGTAAATAAAAAATCTGTAATAAGTTATACTGGAAAAGAGAGATTTGTCTTCAAATATTTCGATTGTCATTTAGAATAATCCGGATTAAATCAGCTTGGAAAACGGCTAAGCCGGTAGCTACGATTTTGTAGTTGAACGGTTTTACTATTTGTACTTCTGATATCAGAAATGCACGTTGACTACATAGAAAACATTCTGTAATTTTTTTATAAGTTTTCATTCGACTATAGTAATACTATTTTTTTTTATATTTAAATGTAACTGTTTTTCATGTTTACTATGGTCAATCAATTATATGTTATATACTTACAGTATAAAGGTGACATCCTTAAATGACAAAACAATGTGGTATCCACCATCGAGCTCAACAGTCACAGCTACAACTAATGTAATCGCAAAAATTTTGTAATTTTTTAAAAAAGATTGCTGCAGAGTTTGCTCCGCTGCATTCTTCTCTAAAAGTCAAATTTTTTTGGAAGCGGGGGTAGATTAATTAATTTCCATGAAGTAAATTTTGAATAAATGAGTTTTTGAATTTGATTTTGATTTCCTGTAACTTTATTATAAAACAGGAAACGTAAACATGAGATTGATATCTGTTATGTGATACAATATTAGTTGACACGTTTATTTTTATTACGAAAAGTAACAGGATAATTAGATTAACGTGTCTTTTCGTAGATATTCGTAACGAAAATTGTATGTTATATTTAAGATGTTTATGTTTGAATAAGTGATAGCTTGTAATATTTACAGTGAACGTTTGTGACGCTCGGGGACTCGCTGAACCTTAAGCTCCGGTTGTTTTTTTAGGATACCTCTGTATTCTTATGACGAAATATTTTTATCACATGGAAAAATAGAATAAATTTACTTTCAAATTCGATACGTTTATAAATTTTAGCATGGATGTTAACAATAAAATGTGTGAAAGAATTAGATAAAAATGTATTAATCGCGTAATGTCTTCGGATTTCGTTGTATTGTATTGTGATTTATTTGCAGTTTATTGGCTGTATAATACCATTTTTTACTTTTTAATAAATAATGTACGGTTCTAACAAAATTTTATAAAATCGCGGAATTTCTAAGTTTTTATAAAAATAAAGACAAAAACATATGCCAAAACACGTTTTAAATTTTCGTATTTTTGCTGTACAAAAAGATCTTTTTTTGGTGGTTATATGTGTATATTTGATTTATACTTTTACAATATGAATTTATAATTGTTTCTTGTTTCTTAACATATGTAAGATATCATTTCACTAATGACAGTACTCAGTGGCCGCAGGCTATCTCTTTAGGTAACTGCTACGTAGCTTCCGTAGCTCCTATTTCTACAGCTAATTAGCAGTGTGCAAACATTACTGTGTTCCAGTTCGAAGGGCGTTGAAGCTAGTAAAATTAGTCGAGCAAAGAGAAAAATTTCTCTTTTTATGTCTAAAGGCGTTGAGCGCAAAATTATGCTGAGTATGTCGTCTTAACTAGTACTACATAGTAAAGGATAGGCATGCCATCTGCCATCTGCCACTTGCCATCTAATAAACACCCAGCTCATCTCTTCGCTTCGTTGAATAAAAAGGAAATGAATAAGAATAATTAATGAAAAAACAAGAGTTTTAGTTTAGTATATGAATATCTATTAAAAAAACTATCAGAGGCTCATGGTAAAATTGATCATTCTATCTTAAAATAGTTTATAAAACATTGAACTATGTCATCGGAATTCAAGGTAGACATTAGATATTATCTCAAAGCATTGCTTGTCACAGTAAATTAAAATTCCCTGGACAAGTAGTTATTTTTATTAAACTTTTCATCTGCCATCGTGATTGCTAAGCGTGATGTGTGATATAATTGAATTTGATGAGTAGATACAGTGAAATGAATGAGGATCTATTTTCGTTTGTTAAATCGTAGTATAAATATATTGTGAGAAAAGCGAGGACAGTATGTAATACTAGTACTGATTTTAGATTAAGAGTTCAGTGTTGCATTGTTTCTTTATATTTAGATTATAAATATTTAATTACATTTAATAATAATAAACAAGTCAAGCTATCAAAATAAACAAGTAAGCCGTGATAGCCTAGTGGTTACGGACCTCGGCCTCCGAATCGGGGGTCGTGGGTTCGAATCCAGGTCCTGCACC
>DWHU01001643.1:0-11813 GCA_018247975.1 Parides photinus | reverse complement strand
TAAATACAATGTTTTCTATTGCAGAAGATCATTATTTTAACCACTTATTCATGATGATTACTAACAGTAACTTTAAATGACGATGACAAAGTAAAATGCTCGTTGTTTAAATGTGTTTAATTGCTAATTTTGTTTCCACAAATTAGTATCCTTAGCTTCGTTTTCATAACAGAGTAATAACGTAATGTCTTAATACCGGAATAAATACAGTTTTGTTAATTATTTGTTCGGTATTCCTACGTCTCCAAGTAGCCTAATATTTTATTTATAGTATATTATGATAATACGCGGCACACGAACTCATGAATAACATGCTAGTAGTAAAAGATTCGTATATTTCCCAACGTCGGCACTGTCGCGTCCCGATTTAATATTAATGTGGGATACGTATACGTTACGGATAATGAAAGTAACATTACTGTCAACTCGATAAGATTCATAATCTGTTCAAATAATTGTGAAATGATTTGATTTTCTTAATCCATAACAGCAGACAGTATTGCAAACTGTTTCAACTTCGTAGTTCATAACTACGGTTTCAATGTGATTAAGACTAAGCTGTCTAAGTGAACTGGATGAAGTTTTACTTGTTTCGTTGCTCCTCAACTAATGTATTACTATTTTTTATTATATAGATACCACTAACATAATGATTTTTTACTTTCCTCAATAACTATCTCGATAAAAATCAAACTCGATAGCACATGCCGCCATCTAATATACCAAACCTCATACTTTGTAAGCCTATTTAAACTTACGATTTAAAAGTTTTTCTTGGACACCAATAGTCAGTTATATAAATTATGAAGCTGTCCCGTTGTATCTTCCTGCTATATTTACAGTTTATTTTCCGAGGTTCTCTTTATGTTTTGCAAAAGGAAATGCTTAGACTATACTAAAGACCGTACGTTGCCGATGGTTATGTAGATGATAGAGGAATGTAACACATGTAGCAAAGGCCAACGATTTAATAAACGCATTGAATGCTCTTTCAATCAATTGTAATGTTATGAAATGATGATTGTAGTATAAAACTACAGTCCGTTATCATTATATTTGCAATATATAAAAAAATCATTAATATTTATCATCAATAACGCTTCTTCCACATAAAACCATGAAAATATACTTTCGTTTCATTGTATTATAGTGTTAAACATTAACTCTAACTAAAACACGTTTTTTATAAATGTACAAGATTTGATAAGTTTTAAGTACTGATGCATGTTCAAATTAAGATTTTTGTCGAATAAAATTGCTACTTTTCAGGTTTTCGTCATATTATTGCCACAGACGTCGCTGTAATATAACAATGATCTTAAATTTTATGAAGCGATAATGTCCTCCAAATGCCGAGAACCCCTCTTGAAAATATTCTAAGAAATTTGCGATTCAAATACGCAAAGCCGTTTAAAACGCCTAACAAATTAAAGGCGGACTCTTTAATGATATAATTACTGATAGTATAATGAATACCTTCGTAAGATCATACTAATGCAATATTTCACTAAAGTAAATTTTTGAAATAGTGTATATTTTTAAAATAAACTCTTGAAGGTATTATGGAGCTTAAATACGTATACGTATAAATAGGAAGTTTCACTATTTAGACAGGGTGAGGTATAACGCTCATGTTTTAATATTTTACCGGAAGCCTTGCGCTGAATCGTCGAATACGCAAACAAAGCAGCCACCTTAATAACCGTGTCGTGGGTTGTGGCACAACAGAGCGCGAGGCTAAAAGCTCTCATAATCCTGCAGTGTTCGCTAGCGAAAGAGCAAACCGACTGGAGCTTTTAAAAACTCGTTCTTCGTTTAGATTACGCCCGATAGAGATAAGTCGAGTTGTCATCTCGTCTCAGATGTATTTTAGTATCCGAAAGTCCGCTGGGAGAAAAATAAACAGGCAAAAGATTTAATCTGTAAGCGTTTCCCTGTTTAAATAGGAGTCACAGGAGACGGCGTCTTATCGTCGCGGGCCGCACCTATTTGCCGAGCCGCAGCCGGCGTCCGCACCTCGCCCGCACCTCGCCCGCACCTCGCCTGCGCCGCGCCTCATCTTCCCCTGTTTGCAAACTAGGATTGGATAGCGCGTTCTTCTTTCCTCAGGACGTCCGCAATTTAATTTTATGAGTTTAAAACGTTATCACCGCTGACCTAAGCGGTTCTTATGACATATTTCGATCCGTCGACCATTACAGACTTAAAATAAAATAACCTTTATTGTCTTTGAATTCATTGTATGATTATATAGAGTCGTTAGCCGGTAGTGATTCTATCGAGGCTTTCAAAAGGCAAAAGCGACTGAGAAGAAGCCTCAAGAAACTCAGTTTGGCTTTTTTTAAATAAAATCTTACTATATAATACGTTTTTTTTTTATTGAATCATTTATTTATCTAATGGAGCAATTCATCTCACTGCCAAGCAATTATGTCATTTTCACATTGTACATGTTTCTTGGATATAACTTACGTAACGTATTCCCTTTAAGGTGTTGGGCATACTCTTCTTCTCTACTTCTACGGAATAACAGTTTTATATGGGAGGCGGCGCGATGTCGGCTTCTCTCTGGGGGTCCGACGTAACAATGGAACTGTAAGACGATCGTGACAATAAGCGGAGACCGCTTTGAATGCACAAAACGACTTTGACCAATTGATTTTAACACCGCTTTAGTTTTGGATAGAAAGACATGCGATTCAACGGCTCTAAAACGTATGTATACGATGTATAACGAAAGCTGACATTTGTGATAAAAGAAATGGTTGAGAAAAAAAAATACAAACGTGTCCACAACAGTATTTATTTATAACAAACAGTGTTTTGTTTTTAAATGTATAAACAATGGGAACACAAACAAAACCACGTGTGGACACATGTTGAACAGAAGTGAAGAGAAGCGGGAGTTGCAGGAGGGGAGAAGGGATGTAGGAGGAAGCACGGAACGCCGACGAGGCTTTGTTTAGAGCATAAAATTATACGACGTCAATAAATTTTTTGTTTACCAGTAGATGAACGTATCGGCCGCGCCGCCGCGACGCTCCGCCGATGGACCAGCTCGGAACATGCCTGTTAGCTTCATCGATTTTAGAAGGATTTTTATTTAAACTACATATTTAAACTAATTACCCCACTTTTTATTTAATAAAGTTCTCATGTATTCACTTTATTATATCCACGAATAGAATAGTTAATACTTTACTCTATTAATTACTTTATATTCATTTCTGCAATGGTGAACCTTACATACGTTACTAATATATATAATTTACATTTGTTTTGAAATCGGAAGCAAAGTTTTTATGTAAATTTCTTTTGACAAAGTCATTTTCGTACATATAGATCACCCCCACAGCCCTTGTCTTCCATTTTTTGTACAAAAACTTGAAGCTGACAGGTGGCTTAATAAAGAATCTGTCGTGTAAACGCCTAAATAAACAAGCGATATCAAACGCACTCAACAAAGGTTAAGAAGAGAAATGTCAACTCTTTAGAGATAATACATATTGTGCGGTTTACCTGAGGACAAAATGGAATGACAATGGAACCAGCGGCAGATGTCTTCGCAAAATAAACCTTACAACGGAGCTTGAATCGTTAGATAAAAAATACGGGATTAATTATATCTAACGTACTGTATAGCTGCGTAACAATATATCGTCATCGCTTGCGGGATGCGATATAAAATGTTAATGCCGTGTATTATGTGTGACAACAATGATGCATGATGCAAAGAATTCGGTTGCGACACGCTGCATACAAGCTCTTCGGCATTTTTTTCTTCGTGTCTCTCTATTGATACACTTATACAATTTGTGACGCATGAAACTTTTCTGTGTGCCGAGCTTCCGCCGACGGGGGAATATTGTCACAACAAGGTTAAAATGAACAAACTGTTAGGAAAATATTCTATTATGTATCCATTCGCAGCGTATGTACTTTGAATACAGAAATTAAAAACAAGTTGCAGTCAGTGAAAATTTATAAAGTTCTTCTAAACTCCTCTTTTCGTTATTTAAAATGATTCTATATATCACACTGTTAAATATCAGGAGTATGTTGAATCATGTTTATTATAGAAATATTTCTCTTTAGCTGATGATGTGTTACGGTTCATAACAACACATTGTCAGATAAGTTAAATTGGTTAACACATTTTATACACATTAAAAGAAAACATATCCAAATAATTTATGTGTCGTTTACAAAGCATTTAAAACATGTACAATAAGGAAAAGTTTAAGAGATAACCCCATTATATTTTCAAGTCGCGTTTACCTGGAGACAAATAGGTCTACAAAGCGGAGCGGATTACGATGCGTACTTTAGTCATCTTATTCTTAAAGGGATCGATATTGTTGCTTATACATCCTCCTCGAGACGTCTTCCTACTTTTAAAGGATCCCTCGAATATTTGATAAGGGAACGGGGATGCTTTATCTGTCCTTTGAATTAATATTACTTTATAAATAATGTCCAGTCAGAGATGTTTTATGTACTTATTTTTTCTGTAAACAAATTTTACCATATTTCAAAATATTTGATTAGTTATTAAGTAAAGAAATAATTTTAATTCTCATGATTTATGTTATCTCGTTGTACATACTAATAAACAAGGTCTTAATGTATAAATTTTATTTGATGTATATGAAACACCCCGTGAAGCTTGCTGATCAGCTTCTTATGAATATTTTTATTATATAACAAATATTATCATGAAAATTGGTTGACCGCGTAGAAAGCAGAGAACAACACGAAGAAAGAAATCGGAATTAAGCTTTGCCAATTGGCAAGTTACAATAAATAAAGTAGTTACAAAAGAGTTGATAAGGCAAAAATATTGCATATTCTCGTGTACCTGATAATTATTGTTTCCAAATAGTCAAGATGTAGTGTAAGAATTTTAATTCATCAACAAGATCCAAGGCTAAGGTAAAGCACAATTAATAATTACGATAAAAGCAAATAACGGAAAATAATATTTTTATAAAGATCGTGTCAATGGTTTTAAATAAATCACATAGCATATAATTCTTTTAATACACTTGCACTACGTAAGATAGGGTAGGTTCAAGTTAATTAACACGGTAAGCCGTTTTATTTCCAAAACGAAGTAGTCATTACTTCGATGAAAGTTATATACGTGGTGTAATATTTGTGATATTTGTGTGTCGCAGAGAGATATACGTATTTTCATCACACACTGGTCCCGACCGGCTTCATTACAGGTTGCTACAGACAAAAGTTACGGTCCCCTTATTAGTTGAACTGCAGATCCCTTCCAGATGTTGCCAGACTTGCTTCGTATTTGTTACGGGTTTCGTACGAAAGCATAGCGGAGAGAGGAATAACATAATATTATCCGTATCAATATTTATATAATGTCAACAGAATATTCGTTTAAGTAAACATTCGCACAATAATCGTACGTTGTGAACAATTGCCATTACATCTATAGGATTTCATCGAGCTAATTCCCAAGTATTATTTACAATTCCTTTCGCCTCCAAACAGATAAAATCAAACGTCGATACACCCAATATTGTCTCGTATTACAATTGTTGAGAGAATAATACGAACTAAATTGTATCAAACTCAGGTACCTTTTCTCTATAACGCCGCCCTTACCTTCGTAAACAATAGGACACCTAACATTTTTAATACGTTTTATTATTAGAAAACCTCATATAATTCGTCACGATAAAAAATACAATCCAATGTTTATAGACTGTAATATTAAAGAGTACATCGTCCCGTTGAAAATAAATGATGCTATTTATCTCGACAAATAAAATGCTGTGGCCTCGATGGAATTGTGAATATAAATTATATGTGCCGTATAAAAATGTTTGTTGAAATTTTACTAAATTAAATACGATACAATTAAGTTAGATGTTATACATCAAGTTATAGATATTTTTCATTAACTACAAGTAGCCGATGTTTCAATCTTTCCAATTAATCTGAAGACGAGGACTTTGTATCTAAGATTGGTGTACAAACAATAGGAATTGTCCCCGAACTGTATTCGAAAGGTTGCTTAATCACTCAAGGGCACGGATACAGTTTAAACACAAATATTAATTATTGCGGCTTCTCCGGCTTACCTAATTTGAGAAGTTTCCCTTATCTAAGTACACAATCAAACAAGAGAACTGTCCCCGGTCTACGAGATTGAACATGATAGAATATCAAGCACTAGCTAGATCGTAAATAACAGATCAGAGTTTGGGAAGACGCTTGGACACCGTTCCCGATTTGCAAAGCGTGTGTTTAATGAAAAGTTCACGTTTTATAAATATATAAAAGCCGTCTTATTCTAGTACACTCTATATTAATATTCACTGTACCTTCCTTTAATTGTTAGTTGAGAAGCTACATATATTTAAGATTCGTATTTGGAATGACAATATTTAATGAGCGATCAGGACACCTAAATGCCAGTATATCGTAGATATATTTTCTAAAGAGGTTACATAAATAAAGTGACGTTCATTTATAACACGAACGCCACAAGAGTATAGCATTTTGATTGGCTACTTATTTAGTTTATTACGTCAAAAAATCGAACTCGCGCCTCTTCCTGATGTATAGCGTTCTACCGCCTTATAAAGTGAGCCATTACAGCTTTAAATTTAATAATTCTGAAACACCAACGCATTAGGTAATAATTGGAATTGTTCTAGACATGACCATCAGACAGGAGCGGGCGAGTGCTAGACGAACCGTACAAAATGATAATTAAGAGAAACTGCTCAGTCATCGTTAATGCGATAGCTGCCATGTAAATTACAGCGGCCGCGCCGTGTTTATAACAATGCCGGCGTTCGATGGTTTTCATTAAAATTTCATACCCACAAAATACCGATTGTAAAGGATTTTCCATAGAAATGCAGAGATAAAAAAAAACAACGTTGATTGCAACGGCTGTTTGGAAAACTAGTTGTGGTGTATATATAAAAATGAATGTTTGTCTGTTTGTCCTTTATAGAATCGTAAACTATGCATTTGATAACGTGCTGTTCTTTAGCAAAGTGGCGCATGAGCCCTCGAAGGTTTCTAAGTTGGTAACTACTAGCAACTACTCTAATAACTAACGACAAATTTTCGACAGATAGTGCCACTGTCATTCCAATGAATTTCATATACTGCTGATTTCAATTGAAACGAAAACAGTAAACGAATACTGACGTTTCGAGTTATGGGTGACATAAGAATTTATTTAATTGTCAATTTCTTACTGTTTACACAGTATATGGAAAAATAATAAATGTTGCGTATCCCACAGCACTTCAATAAATATCTAATTGAAATGAAACGCTGCAATGATACATTTTTTTCGAAATTAACTAAATCAATAAAATTACTCAAACTTATGAAATAATTTTGTAATGCCTTTCCTTTAAATTTATTTTAGATGATTTTTAGTTATACCTTAAATTTTGATAACATTTTTATTTACTTTTGTATTGACCGCAGCAAAATTGACATCAGATAGTAATAAGTTAAAATATAGTAATTATTATGATATTAGCGATATTATGACGTGGATAAATGGTCATGATTTATGGCTCCGGTATGCGAATTAGGGGTTGCAGAATAAACCATTTTGCTAAAGTGTTAGCAATAATTTAATAATTTACTAAATTCTTTTTTAATTAACTCATTTAAATACCATCTAAGAATTATTTGTACGATTATTTGTAACTAAAAAGGAAAATGGCATAAAATTGGCAACACTGTATACTGGTGATAGTTTTACTGCAGTTTTGTTCTTAGATTATTAGTCATTTGTATGTCTGTTAAAAGATGCACGGCTCGTGCAGTGAGTATGAAAATATGTCAACTACTTGATTTGAATATTTATTTTAATTTAAAACTGGGTATTATAGTCAAAATTTTAAATTCTTGAGATCATTTTGTTATGCTTTTGAGTTTCTTGTTGTGTCTATAAAGAGGTTAATCTATGAAACTGACTGTAAATATAAACGTTAAAGCTACAATTAATTCTGTAATTTTCTCTTGAAATAATTCATGTAATCATCAACCGTCACCATCTCTTAATACAAACAAAAAGGTTAGTTGGATGTAAGAGAAGTTTTGGTAAAGTTTGTACTGTTTATTCTAGGAATCGTATCAAATCTACAAACGGTCATACAACAGATGTGAATGTTGTATACATTACCGTAATATGTAAATGTAAAAATCTCTTTTGTTTATGTATACCTTCAAAAATTGTAAAGCAACAAGGAAATGGAAATTTCGAAATTTTGAAATTACACGGCATTTTTTATCAAACGAGAGGAATTCAAAACTCCACACAGATTTCTCGTCAAGCTCAAGGTATATTAACATTTCTTTTAATATTCTGGTTTGATATTCTCTTACGTTAAAATAAAAGTAGGATCTGTTTATGTTGGTATAAAATTATTAAAAGTGAACAAATTGCTTTTTAAATAAAAATATCTGATACTTTGCCATAGTTGAAATTATTTTTGTTTAAATAATTAAATCTAAAAACCTTCTTCATACTTTATAATTATTACAAAAAAAAACTTTAAAGTTTTTATACCAATAATAAAATCTTAGCAAATATTGTCAACTAAATTAAGAATTGCTCGAGTCACTAGAATATCGTCAAACGGTCGGCGCGTGAAACAGAACGTTATGAATGTTACCATCATTTTGTGGTGATAATTCAAAGCTACAATTACAATTTCGATTTACCTAGACCACCGTTTCACTGTCCTCTACCCAGGATCGAAATTTCAACCTCCTACTCCTTATACTTTAGGAGGAGAGACATTGCAGCAAAACACTTTTGACCAGTAAGAACCAGTAGTCATTAACTATTAAAGATATCTTCTTATAAACTTCGCATAGAGAACTATTCCTGAAAAACCTCTTTTAATATTGTGTTCCAGTTAGCTTTACTTAAGCAATGTATATTAGTCAATGTTTGGGTATATTTTGAATTTATTCAGAATACTAAGTTAGGTTCGCAGCTCGACGTCGGTGTCGAAAGGTGCTCCGTCGGTAAGTACGAGAACAACTGCAGGGGTAATGAACGGCTGCAATGCTTCCGACCGAGCTTTTATTCGTACAACGTTTACCACAAATTGCGCGTTATAATTGACCGTACAATGACTCACTTCTGCTGCTAAAATATTTTTTATTCGCAAACAGTTTACCGAAAAATAAATCAAATTAAAAGTCCTATAAGAAAACTTATTAAACTCATTATAGTTCAACTAATACGTTCAAAAACATTTAGTTCTTCGTTAATAAAAAAAATGTAAGACAAATTAAAGCTAGCATTAGAAATTGAGAAAGTACTATAAAATATTTGAAGTAAGCTTCAAATATGATGTTTTGCCATACCACATGTAACAGACGTACTAAAATAACTTTTCCAATAAAATATACACGAGTTTTGAGTGGAGGAGATTGCTTGGAATGTGTCAATGAACCCTCGCGTTTTCTGGCAATTTAGTGTGAACCCGTAGCTAAGAGCGTGTATCAATTATAACAAATTTATAAAAACCAAACAGCCGTTAACCGGTTTCGGATTACTAATATTTACGAAATTTACAAAAACGATTGTAACCGTAACTAATTATCAACGTAACGTATTATTAAAGTAAACAATCGGTTGAACGCGGTCCACTATATTTTATACATAGAAAATACATATTAACATCATTAATAAATATTAAACTCATTGACTACTTTACGTAATCTTTTCAATAGTCTACATTTTTTTTGTTTATTATGGCATAGTCATAACATATAACAGTTATTAGGTATGGTTTAGAATATAAAATGTAGACAAGTAGTGCCCAGCACTACAAAATATGACGCTGATTTTAGAAACAAACAAATCGAAGACAACACAAAATTAAAAGAAAGTTATATAAGAATTCATAATAACGATTAAAGATTTTGTCGACATTACTTTGTTAGTTAATATTGACGCTAATACACATTTAATATGATTAAATTTGACAAAATTTGTGAAGTTTATTTCATTATTTGTTATTTCAAAGTTTAAGTAAGAGTAGTAGTAGATTCATGGCAGGTTACTAAAAAAAAATGTTTTATTAAATCTTTTAGGTTCCGTGATAGGCGAGTGGTAATGGACTTCGACCTTCGATTCTTAGGTCGCGAGTTCGAGCCTGGTGCCCAGCGATGATTTTTTCCGAGTTATGTGCGTTTTAAGAAATTAAATATTGCTGGCTTTATCTGCTAACTCGGACTTGGCCAGCGTGGTGGATTAAGGCCACTATTCTCTCATTATCAAAGGCCCCGAGTTCCAGCAGAACATTTAGTGGGCTGTTTATGTAAATCTTTTAGGATAAGTATTATGTAAACAAAATATTACTTGAAGTTTATTGCAAATAACTTTTTATATCCAATGATGTGGCTTTTGTGTATGCGGGTCAAAAAGTTGAGATTGTGATGTAACAAACGTGCAGCAGGTTGACTGACGGGCAGGGGCGTCGTGTGGGACGGCACGACGTGTCCTCACCCCAAGGTTGCGGGGGCAGGGGTAGTGTCTCCGGAGCATCATTCCGCTAACACATTGTCTAGCCTCATTGTGCACCGCGGCGGCTCTCTCGTTACAGCGACGTTCAACTTTTATTTACGCCCAAGTGCACTCCGCCTCTGTGATGAGGAGAGCTGAATTAAGGCTCTCCGCGTTGATATGGGATCATTCAACCCGAGAATATCGAATTACACAGAGAGCTGGGCGCTTTGTTGGATACTTGCACGTGATATTCCTTTTATGAAGACGCAGCCCTGCGAGTCTGCCGCTTACGGAGTACCACGCGATGTGTATTAGAAATCGATATTGCACTTATTAACTTCACCGTAACAGTGTACACCAGTGTTTTCCAACCTTTTTTGTACGATGCTCCACCATGGCCTTTCTAAAACTCTTCCCCCTCCACAATTACATTACAAATAATTTTTTAAATTAAAAAAATATTGTCCACTTAAGAAACGTATATAGTTTCACAACTTTATTTTTTTTAAATTTGACACCGTAAAAAGCCCATAGCCATGCTCCCCTCCAACCATAGAATTGCCTCCCGTGGGGCGTAAGCCCCACGTTGGGAAACACTGGTCTACACTGATCGAAAATAGTCATTGAAAATGTCAAAATAATTCCAAAGATTTACTATCACTTCGAAAATATCACTAATAGGTTTTTAGGCTAAACTTCAAAATGTCTGTTTCTCTGGTTTTCATATTCCATAAAGTCAAAGTATTCAGTTTGTGGGGCGCTCTGTGCCTAGCGTTGAGCTTGAGCCTACAGGTAAGGAAACATCACGAGGACACCGATATGCTTTAAGATGAATGGTGTTTGAGTTTCACCAACCCGCACTTGACTAGCGTGATGGATAGAAGACCTCTAGAAGCTACATTTATATTCGTATAAGCCACGATAGGTACAAATGTAATTCCAAAAAACTTCATTATGCCATTTTACGCTTTTCATTTCTGTTTCTAAATATTTTATGTCATGAAAGCACAAGAAAAATCATAAAAGTAAATAAATAAAGTCTTCCGTTACATTTTAAAATTTATAGAATAAAATGTATAATATCTTTTGAGAGAGTTTTCTTTTAAAACGACGCAACCTGTAACGTTAGGTAAGTATTACAAAGAACGTTGTCTGCTACCTAGTAATATTTTATTAACGTTTCCTTTAATTTTGTTTCAACGGTCTAGAGTCTAGACTGAGTTAACTTTCTATCTGATTTTCTACCTGTTTCCTAAGTCTTCCTACGGACTTTAGGAAATTTGAG
>DWHU01001642.1:0-11815 GCA_018247975.1 Parides photinus | reverse complement strand
TATATATATATATTGTAATATGCGAAAAGAGCTGGTGCCAATGCGTAAATTTGAAAAAAAAAAAAATATTCGCGCTTTGTTAAACCGTTTTGCTATTGTTAAAGGTTCTGTGTGTATTTTAGGTATACCGTTTACTGAGGGAATGTATCGCGTACGTTTGGAAGAAGCAAACTCATGTGCAACAGACGCGTCCGCTGGTGGCTCGAGCCCTGGCGCTGGAGTATTCGTATACGCACGCGTCAGCGAACACGGCGCCACGCGAACTATGCATCTATCTGGCCGCCTCACACTCGCGAATATGCTACGACATTCTTTACTATATAAGGTAATCATTTTTTTTTATAAGATATATAAATTAAGTTTTAAACGACACGAGGACAAATCCAAAAACACACATGTCATGAAAATCGATTCAGCCGTTCTCGAGTTATAAGTTTTGTAACAAACACGACTTTATTTTATGTATATATATTGTACTTCGATACATTTAATACAGCGTCATCTATTGAATACAGACTCAATCCAGCCAACAGATATAAATTTATGTTGGTATCGTTAGGAAGTAATAAATAATTGTGACTATTAGGCATTAAACACATGAATTTTTGATATTGAGATATAAGTTATTTTATCTCTCAAGTTGTATCAAATTGCTCGCGGTGTGCTAATTTGATTTAAATCGGTTAAGTAATTTAGGACACCATCGCCAACAAACACAGTTTCGCGCATTTTATGTATATTAAGATACAATATGTTTATCTATAACAGCGCGGCACTAATTAGATGATATACTGTACCACAATGCACTCATCGCCTTAAGATAAAAAATATTTATATTTGCTAGCTATAATAATTCCACTGGTTTTTAGAGTTTATTATTATTAATAAATTTTTAAGTTTAGATATATTTATCATTTTCCATTTTCTTATCTATCTTAAACTCATGGTAGCCATTTTGGTAATTTCCAGGTGCGCGCAAGATGCGTGTCTTCGCAGCAATGGCGAACAGTTGGCGCAGGCGAGCTGCTTCCTGAGCGCGTCGGTTCTGCCTTACTCTGTGATGCCTCTGCCGATCTCGTACTCAAGTAACCTATTTGTGGTTTATATTGTGTACAATAAAAACACAAAGCCGTGACAGCCGAGTGGTTAGGGACCTCGGCCTGACGGTTGCGTGCTCGAGCCTGGCACGCACCGATTACTTTTTCTGATTATGTGCCCTTTAAGAAATTAAATATCACTGGCTTTATCCGCCAACCCGCACAGGGATGGCGGATAAAGCCGCCTGGCCGGGGGGCCAGGGTGATGGATTATAAAGGTGCTCTTCCAACAAGCAGAGTTTGGTGGTCAGTTCTCCATATTTGGCCCTGTGTCCTTTCTCAAATATATAAGCAATAAGCAACGGTTTCAGTACGTTCTTTTTTAGATCCGCTTTCTCGCTAAATAATATAATCCGGTTAAAAATGTTTTTCGATTTTGCAGTGCTGAAACCATAAACAGTGTATGGCCAGCGTATCTTAGTTTGTTAATGCTGCGTCCATTGATTTTAACTCCACAGTCCAATTGGTGTAGTGATTCCGACATTTACAATATTGCTCCGGACCATAAGTTGAACAATATTAGACATAAATCATATACCACCGGAACGTAGACCCGTTGATTTAAGTACAGATTATTATTCAGATATCCTTGCCGTCTAACAATAGGTTATATAAAAGTTCCAGAAGCCGGTAGTGCAGCATCCGTTTATTTTCGAAATTGATAATTATCTGTATATCAAGACCAAAGAAATCATATTTTTTATTATTTATGTTTCCAGATTTAACTTTGCTTCAGCCCCATGTTCAAAAAAATTATAACTATTGTCGTGTATGTGCTTCAATAATCTTTTTTGTTTTAGAGTGAAGTTTGTGTCACACGATACGGGCTGGTCAGGTGACATTCCTGTTAAAGAATGCCCAAAAGAAAATGTACCCTGGCTTGTTAAAGGTGAACTATCGTATTATAATATGTTTTTAACATGTCAACAATAGATTATTATTTTTCTTTAACCTAGTTAAGTATCCACGTATTATATCAATAATACTTACACTCTACTTCGGCTCCACAAATAGGGAATAGTCCCTGAATATAGATTCATCATCATCAGCCTGCGGCAGTCCACTGCTGGACTAGGCCTCTCCCAAGGAACGCCATTTAGCCTGATTCTTCACCTGATTGGCCCACCTAAAATAATATGGCGTTATATAAGACAATGTTTACTTTTGTTATCGGCGCTTTAAGACATATATCATAGACAAATAATTTATAAGCCTTATTACTCCTATATATCTTCTCATCTTACCAGACTTTTTAACCAAAAACATAATATTTGTACATTATGGTTTGGCTACAGAAATTGGCACTACGATTCCTACCTGCATGATATCCAGCAATCTACATCACTAACAAAAATTTTTCGGAGATGGTAATACATCATATTTTGCTGTGAGTTTTTAGTACCGAGCGGAGGGGACGTTGCGTACGTGTCTGTATGGTGCCGAGTGACGCGCGCACGCTCAGACGGCCGCTTGCTCGCTGCTTTCTGGCCACTATACGTACTACGCTCACATCTGCCGCTTGACACCGAAGTGAGTATATTTGAAACCATTTTTATGAAAAGGAAAAAACAACAGCTCTTTAGAGATGTAGACATCTCGCAAGGCGCACTTGGTCATTGAGTTGAATAGTTGACATCTTGACTATCGGCTTCGAGAAGGCTCCGAGTCCCAGCGGAGGCAACATTTAGTAAGCTGTTATTATCTCCTCTGAGAGAACGCCTACAGTACCAACAGTTACAACAACAAGAGATCCTTACATTTTATTAATATAGTGTATATTAACCGTAACAAAATTCAAATAGCATAAAGAACAATTGATGATACTTTCAAACAATTATTTGATAAAAGTCCACATATGTGTGTAACTGTTTCCAAGTTCTTCTTGCCAAGAAGTATATGGCTAATGACGAAAAAATTTATAATAGAAATAAAAACTCATGTGTAAAATGTACTTTACGGTTGCACTACGAGCAGACTAGCACTACGGCAGAGGAGAAATTCAATAAAATAATTTAATCCTGTTCTATGCATATGATGATCCAGGTTGTTATAACAACTGAGGCGATGGGAACGAGTACATCGACTGAGGAGGGCACATCAAAGGACGTCACACCACCAGGACTGGTGCAGTCAGCACCTGGTCGCGGTGCCAGCACGCACCTTGCCGCCCCTGGCACCACAGCCGCGCGACACAAACTCACACTGCAATACAGGTATTACTTTTTTTTATTAAACTTTGTTTCTAAATCTCGACGGGAATTCCTGTTATTTACAATAAATATGTATATAACTTGCAGAAGCTTAATATAGTTTAATATATTGTTGGCAGGAACATAGAGTGCCCTGTAACACGTGAAGCTGTACCTCTCCACTATAGTGTCACCGACACCTCAGTTTTCGATAAATGCGCGCCTGTGGTCGACATAGACGATGTTTTGCAAGAGATCAATGTCTGGTAAGCCGGATAACTGCTTAAATTTTTTGTCGATATGTCGGACCTATAAACTGCATCTAAGTTTTGTTAACGAACTCCAAACTATAGGTTTTAATAGTTTTTTTTTTAAAAAAGTTTAAGTACTTAGAATATTAATTTCGAAGCGTCTTGAACAGTAATATAGTTTATGAGTCCGTCAGTGTATATTACATATAATATCAGTGAATAAATTGTTATTACTTATTAGTTACACGGTTAGATTAGACGGTTTGTGGGACTTAATTTTATGACAGTCTTTTTAAAGCAGTCAACCATTTGAAATTTTCCGAATTGTGTCGAACTGTAAAATGTGGTTATTATGCGCTATTATTTAACGTGTACTCACTTCTCTTTTTCGTTATGTTTACAAGGTTGGAGCAAGCGAGTAGGGAAGCACGCTCGGAGTGGCCTTACTCTTTGATCCGCCGGCACTGGCACGGGAGCTGGCAACCCTCTCTGTTGCAGCCACGTTGCGACGTCACGGTATGCGAATTTTAGTTACACTATGTAAACTTTACACTTACTACAAACATTTACGCAAAATAAATATTTTTATCGTTCTTTATGTAATGTCGGTAAATGTAGATACGATATTCGGCTGTGGTGGCGGGTGGTGGGTGCTCACTAATGACGCGACTCTGCCCAGCCGCACTGCTTGCGAGCGCCGCTCCAGTACCGCTAACACTACGGGCACACGATGCAGCGCCGCTGTGCCGTCTGGAGCCTGGACACGCCGTATCGCCTCCTTCGACATTGCTTACGGTAAAAAAAAAACAATACGATTTTTTCTTACAACAACACTATATGCTTAAAATATCATTGATCCTTTGGTAAACGAATCTCCTGTGCGGGACTCCTAATTAATATAGAATGTTTATATGTATTCGGTATGCGTAGAAATACTGAAACCATACCATGCTTAGCTCTCGGCTGCATTTCCACCGAATGTTAAGTGATGGTTTGATCTGTGGTGATAAGGCGCACTAACCCATTAACAGCCTATTTTTCGTTTTCATGAACACTAATCTAATGATTGTTATGTAGAGAAATTATATGCTTGTCCATTTATAGATCGTGCTAGGAAATTTTGTTTTGGAAAATTCCAGAAACCATTCTTTTTGTCTTTGGATGTGGGGCGTGAGACGTTTGTAAGCGAACCTCTATGCGTAAGCACTTCCGAACCGGGCCGCTACGGAGTACCACCGCCATCCCATCTAACACTAGACCACGCCACGCACATTGCCATACATTGCAATCAGAAGGTAAGCCATCGCTGTCATTTTATGAACTCACCAAACATAAATTTTAATGAAGTTTCTATGATATTGGACTTTCAATTCTACAATTTAGAAGCGACGAAGTTTAAAGTCTTTTTTTGTGAATTGGTCGTGATACAAAAGAAGGATTTTGATCGGAATCAGGATAGGACAGATCTAGCTAGAGACGATGCCGTCGTGCGTTAACCTCGTCGCAGTCTAAAAGTGAATGGGCCTTAGGTAGCATCAACTGTAGCAGGCTTTGGGAAGGAGGGTTCTCATAGACTTCCAAACGAATCCGCGGAGGGCGATGGCTGGATGTGGGCTCCGGCCATTATGCCACCAAAGTGATGGGGACTGCATAAAACTTTCTCTGGGCTGAGCTATCCCAGCAGGGCGTTAGAAAGACCGCGGTTGTGTTCGGAATGGCGATCCTGTGATCTCTCCAAACTCTGCAGACATTCACCTTGGGGTTTTTAATGAGTATTAATCTCCGTATAATTTTAATTTCTTCCCAGAATGCGAAGACGTGTTAGTTTTTATTACGCATTTAATAATTAATTTCATTTTCAGGTAGCGTTGCTTACTATGTACTATGAAATAAAGGAAGACATAAATGTCTTGGGCATCACATCTACATACGTTCTCATTAACAAGATGGACACAAATATTCTGGTGAATAGTAAATTTTTACTGAAATTTCAACTTATTTTTGAAAACTTTTTGTGACGTTAACTATTGACCTTTATATTCTTTAGGTGACATGTATAGCGGTCCCTGAGAGTTTAAACGATGATGTAGTTCTAAATCCAAAATCTTTTAAAGTTATTCCGCCCACAAAGGAAGAACGGTATGAAAGGCTTCAATTATATATTTTTATATGTATTTATTCTTGGCACATTATTGTTATTGTAAATGTTTGTCTTGAGACAAGATGTTTAACCATGTTAACACATTAATTTCACTAAATCACCAGCACACGGTAATATGTGTATGCTATTTTGGCGGTAGAAATAAGCGCTGCGGTGGTAGTTACTTTAATTTCTTCAGCGAAGCGAGACCCATCAGTAAAAAGTACTTGACATACAGCAGGGAGACATGATTCAAGTTTTATCGTTTTGTTATGTAGGGGTGTGGAAGGCAGTTTAGGCGAACCGCTATGCCGTGCATGGGTATGGGGACGGTGGCGCAGTGGTGCAGACGCCCGTGCGTTCCTGTGCGTTTCTTTAGCGCGTGGCAAGGCTGTGCCTGTGCGCCTTGCAGCGCCACCAGCGCGTCGAGCCATCGCTTTGCGTGATGACGATAATCAATCTGTACGTACACAAATGTATCACAAATATTGGTACGACAAAATTTTCTCTGCACTTTAAATTGCCCGTCGAAATAATAAAAAGCAATTAAAATACTGATAATATAGTACTCTTTATTAAAGTAGTAAAAAAATTAATACGAAACGTGTAACATGATCATTTTTGAAGATTTTATTTCTCGATTTCAGGTGGCGGTGGTAGTAACACAGCATCAGCATGAAGGGCGATGGCAGGTGGTGGTTGCATCTGACTCATGTCCTCAGTTCCTGGTATATAACTACACTCGTGAAATGCTCGCCGTCGGACAGGCGCTTCATCACGACCCAGAAGAAAGAAAATCGGTTTCAATGGTCATGGTAATCATTATGTATACATTATAGTAAATACAAAAAAAATACTATTTTACAATTAAAAGCCGCCTTTAGAACTAATATCACTTTAACTACATACCGTGAAAACCTCATGACGGTTAATGGATGGCTGTTAGCAAGTGCTTGCATTCAATTTTAATTGTTCGTGTAATTACAAAGTTAACAATAAGGCCACTTTTAACACGTATCAAGTTTGACTTTTGACTTTAGATATTTATATACATAAACGTTTGTTTAGGCGGCTCGGGAATGTGAAGGTGCCCGTTGGTGGTGTACTGTAGCCCCGGGAGAGAGCACGCACTATTCTAGCCCAGCCCATTGCGCGCGCTACCCACCACTTGCAAATACTACGACGCCTTCGTCACTTTCAACAAACTCAACTAACGCGTCCACCCTAACTTTCCTAACATTTGCTCATGCCTCAGGTATTATGCCACGTTCATTTAATTTGTACATATTGTCAAGTATTAAACAATTTTTATGATATGCGTGGAACTTAACGAAAGTCAGTGTTAAGTCTGTATTGATATCTATAAATAGAAGACGATAGGAGACCATTGTGGTGTCCACCTATTGCGGTGGCAGACGGAGAGCAAATGCTGCAGTTGGTAGGCGGTGCAACGCTTAAGCTGCGCGTGCGCACCACGCCCCATTCTACGCTTCTTGAGTTACAAGACATTGAACAGGTTTGTCACGAAAATATTATAGTTTTATGTTATATTAAGTATTCTAGAATTCATTTTTAAAATTTAGGTCCGGCGCAGCCTTAAATATTTTAGATATCTATAAATTAGAGTACATAGCATCGACAACAGCTCAATTCGTTTTATAACATCTTTTCATTTGTAGTTTTAATTGTTTTTACCACAAGCTTAAGTGTAGTAAAATTTCGTATTTTGTATAAAAGTGAGGGGCGGATAGAAAATTTTTTTTCATTACGCTCTTGTAGTGACATTTTTGTCGAATCAATTTTGATTTTATGCGGCAAATTGTGATTGTCCTTATCCTTTTTCCACAGCACGACATATCGGCTAGCGACATACGCCGGCGACTTGTAGGAACCTCCAACAAGCTTCTGCAAGACCAAGTATGTCTTAACATTAAATAGAGTTTAAAAATCACATCAACTTTTAATTTATTTATTTTTTAATTTGATGAGGCCATGATTTGTTAATTGGTATGGTTGACTCGCTATATGTCTCAAATAGGCGCGGGGTTAAATCCCTGCTTAAATTGAGGATATATACATGAAAAAATCATTAGGGAGCAACAGTATAATCCCAAAAGTAAATACATCCGCCAACTCGCTTTTAGTCAGCTTGTGGATAGCTTTGAAAATACTTCCACTCCTTACAGCGGGAACATCAACGAAGCTATTTATCATAAACAGTATACAGCTTATTTTTTGCCGACTTTTTTTTATATTATTGATATATTTTTGTATATATGAATTGATATAATTAAATTCTAATTTCGCAGACATTTTATAAAGAAAGCGGAGAATTAGAACGGATTGACGCCGCGGATAATCGTGAGTTTGTCATTTTTTGTGTATATATTTTTGATTGGTGTGAAACCCTCGGAAAATTATTTAAGGAGTGATTGCGTACAATGTTAAAAACCTATTAACAGCTAATATACATATATATATAATATATATGTACTAAAACGTATGTCCAATTTATTTTTTCTCACAGTAATGGATGTTACGAAGTATCGGGAACAACTTGTTGATCTTTTGCATCTCGAAAGTGATTTCACTGTTAAAGACGAAACCAAATCACGTATGAGTGAAGCTTCTAATGCGATTTCATTACCAATTAACTTTGAAAATAATAAGTTAGCTACAAAGCAAACCATTGAGGAATCAAATAAAACAGCTGGCACTAGTGAAAATCATCCGCGTAACAGCTCTGAAGGCTTTGAAAGTAATTTTAAATCCGGTAAGAACTCCGAGAGGATATACATTAATATTTGTATTCAAGTTGGAAGTAACATTTGTTATAAATTTTATAACTTTAGGGTAGTTTAACAATCTATTGTGACTCCTCCTGTTGTCCTGTGCCTCCGTTAAACATACGTTCCTGATTCATTCCGTGACTAGATTCTGTGGTTTAGTTAATAGTAGATTCTTTTCAACTTTAGGGCTAGCTACTTTTATGTAGTAAATTCTGCCATTAATTATTCCATATTAGCAATAATAGAGGTAAATTATATAGATCTTAACCCCCACATGAAATTGAATCGGGGCGTTCCCACATAATATCTTAAAAAAAAAATTTCCCTCGTTCTTTTCCCCGAGATATATGTAGCTTCGACTATAAAGTTACTTATTAGAGTTATATAACATTGTCTGTTATTAATTGTACCTATGCATTTAGTTTTATTATTTTTACATTAAATTTTTTTTTTGACTTTCGTTTTACTTTTTACTCTGGAAGTTCCGATGTCATGGTAGGTGTGGAGCGAATGCAGACGACGAGCGTGTTGACTGTACGTAGCAAAGAATTCGACTGTTCCGAGGCGTCAATGGTCCACAGTAATTTACCCGACCCTGGTCAGTTTATGATTGTTTTCTTGTTTTTATTTTATTTATGGCTTTAATTTCTTATTATTTTAAATTTAAGATTTTTTAATTATATTTATTACTATTAGAAGACATACAAATAGTGAGGTTTTCTTAGAATCGAATTGAATTTGAACGCAAATGGATTGTGAAAAGTTTCCCCCGTTAAAGTATTTTTTTGTGCTTAATATCCTATTCCCGACAAAGACAAATCCAAAAACACAAAAATCAGGATAATCGGTTCAACCGTTCTTGAGTTATAAGTGCTGTAACTAATACAACCTTCTTTTATGTTTATATGTATATAAATTAAACGTCTATACATTTAACACAGCGTCATCTATTCAACACGGACCAATCCAGTCAACAGATATCGACTTCTATTGGTATCGTTTGCAAGTAATAAATAATTGTGATTATAAATTGAGATATAAGTTATCCTATCTTTCAAGTTGTATCAAACTGCACGCGGTATGCAAATTTGATTAAAATCGGTTGAGTAATTTAGGAGTCCATCGCAGACAAACACTGTGACACGTAATTTAGGTATATTAAGATTAAAATTTGTATTATTAATTATTTAAAGAATAATATAAATGTATAGTAATTATCGCAGGTGCCGGTATGGACCTGTGTGGCGATGGTGCTATGGAGCGCGTACGGTGCGAGGTGCGCGGGCTACAGGTGCGGTTGGCGGCTGCTGCGGATCATCTGCCGCTACTAGCACTCCATCTCGATGACATGCGTGCAACCTATCGTTCTGAAGCACACGTACGCATATCTATATATTTTTTTCAACACAAAGTGTTATGCTTAGCAGTCATACCACCTTATATTAAGAGCTGCTGTTTGCGGCGACCAAACGCCTCTTTCACACTTATAGACGAGTACACTGATGGTGGCAAATTGTTATATTACTTCGCTGCTCTTACCAAAAACGTATTTTGACTTTTTTTATTATCACCATGTATGTACATATGATTATCATGCGTCGTAATATCGTCTACCTATTAAAATTGGTAACTCCGAAATTAAAGTAAAGTCTACTTATACTTTTCTAGTAGAACATAATATCTATTGCTGGAGATCGTTTAGATACACAGTGCATATTTTTACCGCCAAACGGTTTTAGGAGTGCTGTTCCAGTTAATAATAGACGTTGCAGTTAGGTAAATTTATAATAATATACATATTATTAATTGTTATGTATAAAATGGTTTGCAGAGGGGCTACGGAACGGTTTCGATCACATCACTACAAGTGGACAACGCACAATATGAGACCGGACAGTATGATTTTGCTGTAGTGGCTAACTCGCAAGCACCCCTGCCTGTTGCTACGCACTGTCCACCTCTCTGGGGTTCTACTAAAACAACGCCTTCACTCAATCCCTCCAACGACCAACAAGCCTTGCAACTGGAAATCATCACTGAAGCTTGGACGGTGGCAAAAAAACATTTCAATGGTATGTTTTTGACACTACTCCCCATTTTAAAACTATTTCTCAAAGTACAGAAAATATCTTGTTACCCGATATGAAACGGTAATTGAGTTACTTTTTATTTTAAACGTACATTTCTGCAGACTACGAATTATAAATACTTAATATTTGTATTAAGGTGTTTTTAATATACATTTTTAATAATGATGAGGAAAGATATTATCTCTAATAGCAATTATTTATCGTGGACAATTTTCTAACTCCTTCAGTTGACTCTGTTGTATAGCACTTTGGCTATAAATCATACAGTGTTAATGCATCGCTTGGTCGTATAAAAAGTATTAATATTTTTTGGTTTGTATATTGCAGAGGTCACAGAGGTAGAGGTCCGCCTGGGACCGCTTGGTCTTTACATAGAGGACGCGTACGTGCGCGCACTCGCGACCCTTCTGCGAGACTCGTGGCCTGCGAGCGAGCATGCAGACCATCACGCCCACACACTGTCCGTAGCACGTACATTACAGTGTCCGCTACGTTTGCGTTCACTCACTGTGCATCCGCTAGATTTAGCCCTCACATTGCACACGGCAGTAAGTACAGTTAAACGTTATACTATCATTTTATTATAGCTAATGAAAAATAAATACATATAACTTTACAACAATAAAACACCTTATACACGGTGTGTATATATTTAAATAAATAATTTATTTTTATATCTACTATTTCAAATTACTGGAATCCACTTTATAACGCGGTATAGTCTGATAAAGCGATTTCAATCCCCCGTATAACACGTGTTTCCTATGGTATATTTCTTTACTATGAAATTTAAAACGATTTGTACAGATCATAATTAATTTCGCGTACCTTTGCACGTTGTGTCGATTGTGTTATTAAAAAATAAATTAAACGGTATTATGTCATTTTTTTCCCTTGATTTTAACATAACGCTCATATTTCGTTCATGTCATAGTATTTTATTAATTTTCAATTTACACTCCCTTTAACGAGAGAAGTTAAACGTGAATTATTTATACATAACGCGGAACCAATCTATCGTGTTATATAAGATGTAACTATATATTACAATAGAGACCTTTTTCTATTGTCATTAGATACCACTGCACATTTTTTTTTTTCAAAGTAGACAAAAGATTTAACGAATGTTAATTAATGTGAGTTCGTACTATGTAATATTATACAACACTCAAGTGATATATTTATATGTCGGAGAAGATATTATGTTGATCTTGTCGTAGAGAGGTACCCCTGCTGTCAGCCATTTTGAATTGGAATTC
>DWHU01001641.1:0-11819 GCA_018247975.1 Parides photinus | reverse complement strand
AGACAAAGTAGAGATGCTAAAGCTATAACATTAACGCTGACAGTAAAAAATGATAATTAACAAAACAGTGCTTAAATCAAATAATTGGCGAAAATAAATAAAATTAAAAAATATCGAGTGTCGATATTTACATTTCAATATCGAACTATCGATATATCGTCCAAAAAAGTATTAGTAATAAATATCGATATTTATTAATAGTAATATCGATGTTTCGATATATCGATATTTTATCAACAGTCCTATTTGCTACTTATTGATTCTTTCTTTTCCTAACGGCTTGGCGTCACAACAATCGTGTTTGTAAATACCACAATGCAAAGGTAATTAATATTTTTACTATTTTATTCCCAAGTCCTCTCCAACAATTCCGACAATTATTTTATGTATTAAATATATGCCATATATCGCTAACATCAAGGAATAAGAAATGTACTATAGCGGTGGTTTTTTGAAAATGTGAATTTGTTTCCATGGACGCCTAAAATTATCGATTTGATTTTAAAACATTATCATTCTAGTTTGCCAAGATCTCTTGAAACTTGAAAGAAACAGATCAGAAAACTTTCGATAATGTGGTATTTTTTAAGTCTCTTCTTTATTCTTTACGGTCCTATATGCCTTAAATGGAGTGGCGAAGAGAGCGTTTACAGTGCGTCGCCATTCCGTTTTTTCCTTGTGTCACTAGGATTGCTTGGGACGGCCACATTTTCTCTTACCAAGTGAGGTCCATTCTAGAGCCTGTTAACTCTTTTAAGTGTGAAGTAAATATAATACGATCAGTCTCTTGTAGTATCAAATAACTTTTTGCCTTGTACTAGGAATGCTCGTGTTCTCGAGATCTCTCCAAGACTTTCGAGCATCAGTTTCGAAAAATGGGAAAGAGTTACCGTTTATGTATGGTTAAAATATGCCACCTTCCATTGTATGACTGTAAAAATTAGCCATTGTTTACATTTAATTCTTCGTACTTGTGCATTTGTGGCGAAATGTTTCCATAAAATCTTTATTTTATGCAATGCCTACATCTTAAATATTTGCATTTATCTACAGGGCTCTTTCTTTAAAACCCATGTATTGCATCCAGATAAAAGAGTAAACCGCAAATAAAATTTTGTGTTTTTGTAAAAAGCAAATTTTGCTCAGGTCTTATATTTATGCTTACATAATTAAAAAACTATTCATTAGAATAAATTGATTACAATAGATAATAATAAGATTTTTTTGATAATTCATATTTGTTGCTTTTTAATCTGGTTGTCGTTTTCACAAAGGTCATTTCTAAGCTTTTCCACTCCAGTTAGTCCTTTGCTGCTCTTTCCCATCATGAGGGTACCATTCTGTTATGTCTCTAGTCCATTTTTCCCTACTGGATCACATATGTCCAGTCCATTACCATTAGCGTCTTTTTATTTTGTTTGTCATATCAATCACAAGTCACAAGTTTTTTCTCTGATTTAGAAATTTTTTCTATATTCTGCTTATAACATTTTTTCACCATCGACCCCTCAATATATAACTTGTTTTTCTCCATTATGGTAAAAGATGTAGTTACTCTATTCTCTCTTCATCTATGTGTTTTACTTCACTCAACCTGAATATATTCCATTTTATGGTTTCTAGTGTTTCTTCTAATTTAGTTAGTCTTACTTCAGTCCTTAAGTGTTCCATGTTTAGGGTTGATATATAACGTTTATTAGTTGTTGTTCATTTTCTCCTTGAGGGTGATAGTCTAATGTATCATAGGGACTAGCAGGCGAGGGACATGTCATTGTTGTGGTATCTATGTTCTAGAATCTTGTTTTTAGTTGTCTTTGTTTGTAAGCTGTGATATGTTTCTTGTACTACCGTTTGAGTTACACCTAGCTAAGACATCCATTTTGTTATTTTATAAGTTGCTTTATTAGATATACCACTAATGGGTGACAGTGGTAATGTCATAAGAGACTTCTTTCCCTTTTGGTTTTGTTTATCTTTGTCTTTGTTGTTGAGTATTAGTTTATTTTATTTAAGCAATTTTTCCTTTATTCATTTCTTCTTGAAGTTTAATTTTAAGGCTTTTCTATTTTCTGTACTATATCTCTAAGAAAGTCTTTAGTGGCATATAAGTCAATAGTAAAATGTTTGTTTATCACTACTTCCATTTTTCACCTTTTTGATTCACCTTGATTTCTCTTCTTTCTTTTTTCCTATGTGTTGCTTGTCTCCCACTGCCCCATTCCTTAATATTTGCTATTCTGTTTATACTATCCAGTATAACTATGATATTTTCCAATAACTATAAATAATTTTTCTCATTTTCAGAGATTCCATTAAAGTTTATATTGTTTTTATAGATCTCTTTTTCTAATCTTTATACCTTTTTTTCTTAATAAAATTTAACACTACATTTGTGCTAGACAGTTGACACAGTTAATGTCGGCAATTGGCGTCTGTATAACGAATAACCTCGGAATATTTAAATATAACCATCACTTAGTAAAAGCGAGTGAATGTTAAATTATAGAAATTTATTCCAAATTACAAATAATTTATTTTTTAGGAGAAAAGTTCAAGCACAGCGCAAATTTGCGCAAGGCGCACACGTACCGAGTACCGTTAACACAAGTACACCGAAAACTAGCTATAAAATACCAAAAGATGACAACTTTAACGTATTTATAAGTACTACGGCTACTACAGCAACACATCTTCTTGACATTCTTTCATTAAAGGGTATGCAAAACAAAATTAATTACTTTTTGTAATGGTAATTTAAAAAAGCTATGTAAATTTTTATACAATTTCTTTTTATTTGATGTAATGGGTAAAATGTTTTATGGTAACTATTGATGACAGTATTTGGAGACTAAAATTATAACCTACATTTATGTTGACAAAATTTTACTTTTTATTCAGAATTTTGAGAGACTATTGTTAAAAATAAAATGTGTATATAAATCAACATGGTCTGGTCACAATTAATGTTGTGTGTTAAGCTGTATATTGATGACAAAACATATCTAATTTGTGTACTTATAGTTGATTGTTGTTCACTGGACCACCAGAAATATATAGCAACAACAAACTGTGATAACAATGACATTTCTATCCACAATTTGTTGTTGCTATATGATAATAGAATATTAATTTTTTTTGTAATAAAAAACAGTTCTCGTTCACTTGGTAGGTTTTTGCAAATTTATAATTTACTTAGTTAAAGTAAAATCATCACCTAAACCATTGATTGGCAAACTACAACTTGAAAGTTGCAAGTTATTCTTTGGCACCGTGGCTGCAGCTTAACCACAAAATGTATGACATATAGTGCATGCATGTAATATTGTTTATTAACTTTTATTGTCAGCACGCCTCAAACCCATACGGTTTGAAGTGCGGTTCGGTTGAGTGTGTGAAGACTACGCTGGTATACAACATCATTGGTATTACGCATACTTTGTAAAGTTGAAGTTTGTCTTAACGAAGCACGCTTGTGCATCGACATCACCAGAGACAAACTTCAATCGTAGAAATGAAATAGGTGTAAAACCGTAGAATCATCCTCAGATGAACAATATGAATTCCGACATGCTTTTTTACGATTCATCGATGTGCAAATGTTTGCGGTAAAATAGATAAAAAAAATTACCTGCTTTTAAATTTATTAACCGTTTTACAGATAGTCATGAACATTTGCAACCCTTTGTATTACTTGAGCGGCTACCTAGTAGCACTAAAACACCACAGAAAAAAATAACACCGAGTGAACAAGGACACTTACAGACTAGAAACCATAGAATGTGCCTAAGGCCATCTACCAAACTTAAAAAACGTGATCATACTTATAAACGAACAATTTTTAAAAATAAATTAAGAAGAATTTCTTTGCTTACAAACGAAGATGAAACGCCCCTTTCGTATTTGAAAAATAAAAACAAAAGAAGTGGAACAAAAAAAGGTAATAGTTATTTAATCATTTGTGTTTGTCTTTAAAGTATCTAAGATAGAGAAAGAGCTTTTTTCTTTATAAATAAATTGCTAACTTATAATACTATAACAGATTATTTAGAGTTGTATGCATAAATGCAGCACAGTGCACATTAGACAAATAATTTTCACCTTTAAAAAATATAATATAACTTTATTTTTATAGCACCTACCAAAAAAAGGATACGCAAAGTTTCGTCGCTGGTTGTAGAAGCGTCACCAAACCAACCACCGCTAAATGATGATAATTGTACAGGTAATTAATGACTCTAATTTATTATGAACAATTTTAAAGCTTTTTATCCTACTTTTTTAACATAGTGACCGCAGATATAGGATATCTTATACTTTATTATAAAAATACTTAAATAATACTTAATTTAAATATCGCTACATACAGATACATACATGAATTCTTAATAATTTCTGAATTATTTTATAGCAAACTTCTCTTATTGTAAGGAAATCATATGTCCGATAGACCTTTGTTGCCGCTAAAAAACTACTCCGGATTTTTATAGACTTACTGCTCATGACATCCTTTGAAGTTGGATTTTGTTATAGTTTGGTACACAGACATAGTCCTCGTTACATTGACCCTATAAGAACCTTTTATAGGCGAAAAGCTGCTGCTGCTGCTAGCAATGTAAGGATTGTTTTGTGTACGTACGTACGTGCTTTTGACGAGTAATATATCAAAACTAATGTTTTTCGCTTAGTACTAACTAACGTCTGGTGGGGGTGTGCACTTGTAGTCGAATGCTCATGAGGTCGCATACTTCTTACGTTTACAAATTAAATCCTTTACAATTTTAAATCATGTGCAAAGGTTTTTTTTAGAAATACTAGAAAATGTTGTTTTTGTTACAGACGCCATTTCGCGATTTTCAGAAGCAATTCTTGGAACTTATAACTCCGGTAAACAGCCAGTATCTAAAAACAATACTGCAATAGTAGATTCAACTGAGCATCATTGTGATTCAAATGAATCTGAGACCAATATTTATCCAATAAATATTAGTACTATAGCTGAGGTTGAAATGCCACCCAAAACAGTAATTCAGCCCCAAATCAGAGTAGAAAAGCAGCCCCAAGTCAGAATAGAAAAGCAGCCCCAAACCAGAATAGAAACACAGACCCAAATCGGAACAGAAACGCAGCCCCAAACCAGAATAGAAACACAGCCCCAAACTAGAATAGAAACACAGCCCCAAATTAGAATAGAAACGCAGCCCCAAACCACTACAATAATGCAGCCTCAACCAAGTACCTCTTTTGCAAATAATGAAAACCCTTATCTAAGCAGAGCAGATTTGATAGAAACACGTCCCACAAATTCATTTCATACAAATGACCCTGTTGAATCCGAGAATTCGTGTAACTCTTCTATGAAAAGTGAAGATTTTGATATCCTAAGATACTCTAGTGAGAGTATGGGAACTACATGCTTTGCAGGATATTTTTCAAAAATGGATGATGTGATAACTGCAGAGCCAAATGAATTTGGCGGGATGTGTGGCATTTGTATACATTGCCGCACCGTCGGCAAAATTCGAGAAATACTTAAATTTTATACTGTCCTGATATATAATTATTTTAATTCGATTCCATGTTGTACAGACTCGGCTAATGATACTTCTGATTTGTATATATTTATTCCGGCTATAAAGGAGAGTGTGTTAAAATCTTTTATAACATACAATTTTAATTTAAATCCTCAAATTAATTCGATTATACGAGTTCAATTATATGTGGGCGAAAATGATTCAATGAATTTTATTAGTGCAGATTTGGTTCCTATTAAACCAGAGATGGTTATGACAAATCTGCCTATAAAATCTAATTATACACTGTTTAGTGAGTTGTTTGACTTTATTACAAAATCCCAGATACGTTACTATAAGAAGGTTGCAAATGAATATACCCCTAAAATTGAGTCGATTGAAATCTCTGGTGATGAAAGCGAACCAGAATCTAAAGGTCCTATAATCGTACAAAATAGTGTACGTTCTCAATATTCTTCTGTTCTAATTCACGAAGATAATCCAGTATCCTTTCCAAACCCAGACGAGACAGCGGAGCAATTGGATGCTCTTGAATTTTTTCCGTCGGTAGAAGAGTTTACGGTAAAAATAATAATACTGTTAATAGGTTTTTAACACCAACTAAGTCTATAATAATAATATTAATACTTATTTTCAGGATCCCATTGAATATTTTGAAAAAATCATGCCAATTGCTGCAAAATTTGGTATATGTAAAGTTATCGCTCCTCGTGAATTTGTACCACAGTGTGTTTTAAGCGAATCTGTCCGTTTCACTGTCACCAATCAATACATATCCCGATTGTTTAGACGTTGGGGACCTGGTCTAAAAGAATTTTGTGCGATAAAGGCATATTTGGCATCACAGAGTGTGATCTTTAACAGACCTCCATTGGTAAATAAATAATTTACATACATAACTTATAAGTTAAATTGTTAGATGTCTAGACTTTTTTTTTTTTAGCTGGACGGTATAGAGGTCGACTTACCTAAACTATATGGCCTAGTCCAGAAATACGGAGGCCTGCCAAAAGTAATCGAAAGAAAACGCTGGGTTAAAATTGCAGAGGAAATGAAATTAACAAATACTGCTAAAATTGGAAATAAACTTGACAAAATCTATGTGAAATATATACTACCTTATGACACTCTATCACAAGGTAACAAAATTTATAAACTCATTAAGTCGATCGAATAAAATGTAAAATGAAAATATGCACCTGAGCCATATTAAAGATAATTCTCTGGTTCTTTTTGATCAATTGTAATACAAATATTTTGGATATTGGTCTCAGGAGTGATTTTAAAGTAGGCCGCGGTGAGACGACCATCCAGACCGTCGGTCACAAAGTTGCCGCGGGCGTCGTTTCATGTAGGGTTTGTATAGCAATTAGGCAGTGCCGTAGAAATTTCCAAAATCTGTACCAATAGGACGGATTCAAAACGCACTAACAAACCCTTATACCAAATTCGCCAGAAATGTGTAATGTCT
Source organism: Parides photinus (assembly GCA_018247975.1). Lineage (NCBI taxonomy): Eukaryota > Metazoa > Arthropoda > Insecta > Lepidoptera > Papilionidae > Parides > Parides photinus. The sequence continues at coordinate 4,817 of DWHU01001641.1, read as the reverse complement.
GTAAATACTATGCTAACATAAAATTTTGCGAGAGATAGAGGTAATAAACTTGAGATGCATGTGAAATTTAACATTTTCATTAGCAAGATCGTCTACTACAATGTCTCGAATTGGAGCTTGTTTTAATTATGGTGATTGAGTTTTCTGTAAGTTAGTTTAATTCGTTAGTCGATTATATCAAAAAAGAGAAACAAATACCGGAAGATACTACACACTTGACAATCTAAAACAAGAAATAGCAAATTTTTTTTTTCACCTATGTAACGCGCCATTTAACTCCTTGACGAATTACCATGGCGTATATTCACGAGTTATGGTTTGAATTGGTTGTCTCTGTTCACCTTTTAAGTTCTAGCAGCAAGCATATTATTTTTATTCTCTCAGCTAAACCCTGATCATAGTGTGGTCTTAATGAAACATAATTTTAAATTACACAAAGTTGCTGTAATAAGTGATTGGATGTTGCTGCTGCTCATCTTCAAAAATATTAATCAATTCATTTACATCTAAGTAATTTAATTTATGTGCAGTGTGTGTATTTTAATATTGTATATTAATCCTAAGACATATTTTTATATTATCACTTACCGCCAATAACCGTCCAATTTATTGTAATATTAAATGAAAGAAAACATGTTTCTCTTTCCAAACTTACAGAAGAACGAAAAGAATTAATGAATAATGTGGAAATCAATTGGGAGAAAAAACATCAACGTATGTTAAAACGCGCGTCGAAGCCATTACACAGGCAAAAACTATTATTAGGTGAATCTGAAACATCAGAAGAAGAAGAAGAAGTTGAAGACGATGTTTATGTGTCAGGTGCATTAAATGAAGCAGAAGATTGCATAACAAAAGGCAGACTAATGAAACATTCAACATATCAAAAGGTAAACGTGCAGAAATCTCATCTAATTGACATTACCTTATAGACAAAAAATATTAAAGAGATGGTGAGTTTTAATAACTATTTAGGTGAACAAAGCATTGTGACATGGAATATTGTACCAGGCAAAGCTTAACTTCTGTGTCTATAATATAGCGAAAGTGTTACATAGATTCTTGCTTTTGTTTATTTTATGTAATCAATTTGTAGTCTATAAACTGCTGTGGAATTTATTAACTTACTTTAAGATTAGCATTACTGTGATTCCAAATGAACAAATTTTATCAGTGTTTCTACACTAATATTAAATGAAATTAAAGACAAAAACATTTTAACTGTAGGTAGCTGACAGAGCAGCTGAAACATACCTACTAAACTATGACACAAAAGGTATTGAAGATATAGAAAAAGACTACTGGACAATTGTTACTGAAGCCACAGACCATGTCTGTGTAAACAGTGCATCCATTGACACAGGTGAGGAGGGATATGGTTTCACAATAGATCAAGATAACCATATAGGCACCCACCCGTGGAATCTAAAGGTATGCTCAGATATATGTTCAAATATACAAAAACCAGTAAACATGTATTTGATAACTTATCTTCAATGTTAGGTACTAAGTCAAAATGAAAAGAATGTTCTGAAGTCCTTGGGTCCAGTTCTTGGAGTAACAGTACCAACCCTTCATCTTGGTATGACTTTTTCCACCAACTGTTGGCACCGCGATCCTCACGGACTCCCATGGGTGGAGTACATGCATTCGGGTCCCGGGAAAGTTTGGTATGTAATTGTTCTTAATATTTCAGTATGTAATATACTAAGTATGGTCAGATAAACCATAACAAATAGTATGTCACTAAAATATGATTTTTTTCTAGGTATGGCATACCTGATCAACAAAGCGGCAATTTTCGCCGCGCTGTAGAAGAAGTGTGTCCAACTGCGTACCAAAAAAAATCAATTTGGCTACCTTCAGATATAGTCATGATTCCGCCTAACCAACTTCTTGAGCATGGAGTGTCTATATCCAGAGTAGAACAAAAACCGGGGGAATTCGTTATTGTATTCCCCAAGGCATATTCATGTTCTATATCGACGGGATATATGGAATCAGAAAGCGTTTACTTCGCTCCATGTGACTGGTTAGACACAGTTCAATCTACGTTCCTGGTAACTTTTTTGTTATTAATTTTTTATAGAGATGCAAATTTTTGTCTTGTAAACATCACCATGGACATATTAATGTAATGTTATAATAATTAACATGTTATGATATGCATATATCGTGTAGTGGACCTGGAATAACCTACCAGAGCATGTGGTCGAGGCGCCCTCTGTTAACTCATTCAAATGCCGATATGACAACTATGGGAAAATAAGGAAGCACAAGTAAAATACTCTGGCTGCACGTATCAGCTAAAAGCTGCTAGTGCAGAACAAAATAAATAATAATAATAATAATATATTTTTACATGTGTTTATATATGCAGGTATTATTTTGTCTACATGCATATGTATATAGTTTTGATATATAAAAATATCCTGCTATTGTAACAGGCGCGGGTTCAATCCCTGCCGGGCTTCAATGTCTGGTTAAAGATACCTCTTTGCCTTGCATGCTATGAACGATGCATCCTATGGGGCTCATACGTCCTCTATGAGAGATACTACATCGTTCAAGAAAAACAGCTATTGAAGATATGTGATATCTACTAACTTGCACAAGTGTGGTTGATATATAGCCAATTTAGAGAATGTTATGGGGGAAACTTCTTTACTGTTAACTATATAAATATATCAACAGGAATTACGAGAAAGCTGTGAGCCGACTATGTTCTCCATAGAGCAACTACTTCTATCTGTGGCGCGTGACCCCGACGCTACGCCCAATGTCTTAAAAAAATTGTACCCGATCTTAGAGAATATAATCCGCAAGGAGCTAATCAATCGCCTTACTCTAGCGCGATATAAAGTTCAGGTACCAATATGTACTCCTGTATGGTTGTTTGGTAATAGGTGTAAAATCTTGAAAGAAATTAATGTATGTACATCATTTGTATCATGTAAGCATTGCAAAGCACATTCTTTGTTATTATTTTTAAACTGCAGAGCGTACTTTATTTGTTTTTTCGCAGTTTTAATTTATTTATTTTGTCAATTATTTAACAATACCAAAATGATTAAACATTCGAGAAAATCGACCAATTCGACGAAAATTTTTTTTTGTTATATCAGGAGACCGTTGATTTTTGAACATTGTTTTTTTTTACATATTGATATCCACTCGTTCTCCTGTGAAAAAGAAGATATTCAGCGGCTTAGGGCCGGGAGTGGCCGTGCACGGAAGGTGCCCGGCCTGTAACCTCCCTTTTATGTAGCAATGCCCGAGGGCTTCCTCAGAGGCCGCGGCTCGGGCCGCTACTTTATTTCATTTATTATTCACCGGGCTGGGGCGCCGTCGAGCTCTTTTGATGCTGCGACGGTCGCTCCGCGGAGTGACTAAGCTCAAGAACCCCCGAGAGGGGGGGGACCTCGGCTTGGACTGTCACTCAGTGCGCGCTTAGCATTCCGAATCAAGGGTGCTCGAGAGGGCCGAACCTCGACTTGATCGGGTGCTACTTATCGAACATTACTGATTTTTGAACATTGTGCACCATACATTAATTGATAGCTTAAAGAGCTATACATTAATACCTTAAAAGCGGTTATACCTATTACCAATCACTGTACAGGAACTTAAACCATTGAATATGTTGAATAAACATGATATATTTCTTAGTCTATCTCTCTATACCATTATAATTTAATCTTTAAATTGTCTTTTTCTTCGACTAAGTGAAGAGACGAACAGAATAATGATAATGATGTATGCTTCTTATGGCTATGCGAATTTCGTGTCTTTCAATATCGGTCTGCACTGCATTAATGTTGGAACTCAAAGTATACACAATGGCTTGCTCTTATCATGGTGCCATGTGCGAATTTTTATCTTGTTTAACATTTATTCATTGCCTCTTTCTACTTCTGCTACACTTATTTAAGATATGCGCTTATTGCCTATGCTTACAACAAGAGAAGTCGATTTGATATGTGTTTTGCATCGATACATATTTGAAGTTATTTCTGTATTACACAGGACAAAACGCAACAAAAACGCGTTAAAACATCAAGAAAACGTCCTGCTGGTGCCTGGAATGTGCGAGAGCAAGAGGAATGCGCCATTTGTCAGTCCACGTTATATCTTTCCAGGGTCAGTAACATGTCTCATTTAAAATAGTAAATATCGTGTTTTTATTACTACTCCACAAAGGCACTGAAGGGAGGAATGTGCATCTGTTTGTAAGTGAAACACTTGCCAATATCGATACGTCGCTAGTTATGAAAAGTCTCGTTAGCCCAGTATTTTCACTAAATGTTACTAGCTAAATGTCCTTTAAACGAAAAGAGTACTGTTTACACACTATTGGTTACTGGCGGTGTTACTATTTAGCTTAATATTTTTTTTATATGCCATTATTTACAGGTGTGGGGTTTAACTGATAAGAAGCAGTCGGTTTGTCTCCAACATGCACTGGAAATATTAAACAAGAAGCAACGGCGCGCACGTGATATTGCAAATGTTGGACTTGAAGTATTCCTAACAGAAGTGGAGCTTGAAAGAGTAATCACAAACATACATAATCGTTGTTGTAATCAGGACTAAAATAAAGCTATGTGTGCCATGATGATGAGAGATTACAAATGATTTATGTCTTTTCTAAACATACATGATAATCATTTGATTTAATTGTCTGGAGCATTAATTAACACTTTGATTATAATGGAAATTAAATATGTTGATTTTCGCGATGGGTATGTTTTATATAATTAAACCCATTCTCCCGGCTTTGAATATGTTAAATGTGATTGTAATACATCATTTTATAT
>DWHU01001640.1:0-11822 GCA_018247975.1 Parides photinus | reverse complement strand
AAATTTGACATAATTCAAAATCTCATTTGATGTAAAATGGAGTTCTTCTTAATATGTACTAACGTAAAAACTTGTCGTTTTATCTTTTTATCTATTCCACTACGTAGTACGACACCGCTTGCATAACTCAACGAGAACACTAGCTTGTTGGCTTAAAGTTATCTTTTAAAACTAATCAAGATATCCCCGGTTTCTGAAAACTTGTACCTTGATAGCCTAGAGCATGAATTTATATCTATTCTTTCAAGTACAGTTTGTTTCAATTAGGATATACAATTAAGAACAAAAATTATTATTTCGGTATATACTTTTAAGTACTTATACTATAGATACATTTTTAGTAAACATTTATTTCGTTACATAGTTTACGTTTTTTGCGGTTAAATAACTATGTATTAGCTAAGAATTTTTATTATAACAAAATTATAAAAAAAAATTGTACGTATAATACAAATATTAACAGGCGAATCAAATTCTAACAGTATACAAATATTTTCTGCCGATAAATAAAATTCCGTTCCAAGCAGAACTTGCGCGAATAGAAAACTGAGACAGTTCCCGACGGAAACTTAGAGTAACTTAGACACGGCAGTCCAAGTAGTGTAAATGGTATGGTTGAAAACAGAAAAATGCGGTAAGTACATCCAAGTTAGTTAAAATGTTTGGTAGGCTACTTAAAAAATATCAATTTGAAACAGTGCTTCGATATGTTCACTATTTTACATTGTTCTGAAGCCTTCGTGTGGATGACGGATTAGAATATCCTAATGAGTAACGAACTCATGGTGTTTAGTGAATAGTGACTAAGAGGGAACGATTTGAGGAAAAATGCGGCAGCTTTTACTGTGACTGTTACCAACTTATTACGCTCACCAAACCGCATACCGAGCGAGGCGAGTACGGCAATTACCCCTGAATTGAGGAGGCCTCTTTTCAGCAGTGGACATTTACAGACGGAAATAAAAAAAAATGTTTTCATTCAAGAATGCATACTCAGTAAAGACTTTTAGGTAAAGCCCGTTCATTAAATAAAGCAAAGATTTACAGCGTATTTATTGCTCCTTACCGTTTCCTTCTTTGTTTGTAACTGACGCGATAAGCTTTAGTGAAATGTACAGATAATAATTCTCTTGAGAGAAGTGATTATTGCGGAAAATTTACTAAGAAATTTTCCAGAAGAATAATCATAAACCCATGCTTTAAGAGCTGAGTAAATATTTAAATTTTTTATAATTAATAACAATAATAAATATTAGTATACATTATACTGGTTGACTTTGGTAAGCAGACGTAACCTAACACAAAGTCCGTAGCAATTGCTATTTAAAATTAACTTACAACGTTTCAAGTTTTAAGCTGCGAGTTTGTCTTTAAACTGCTTCGAAGAAAAAAGTTGACTAAAAAAACCTGTTCAAATTAATATTAAATAGTATATAAGTCGCCGTGAATATTATAAATTCTTTACATTACGTTACTGTGAAGGCACACACCAGTCACAGTTACATTTATTTAAAATATAAAGACGACCTCTAAGCGCACTAATGGCAACTGACCTTATTTCTTTTAAAGTCGAATAAAACGGTTCTAGCTAAAATAACTAGTATTATTTAATGTTGTAATTTGTATTTTAATTAATGGTCAATATCATCATCAGCCAATAAACCACTACTGGACATAGGATATAGGAGATAAAGATTGAGAGCTGATAGAGATATATAGAGCTAGAGGACATAGGAGCCAAACATCATTACAACGATCGGTCCTTCGTTCAATAAATGTTCTCAGTTTATAATAACTTTACAAAACTACACATTTAACTATAGATGTGTCTACATGTATATTACAGTAAATATATATGTATATATGAATATTAAATAAGTAAGTCTCTACCAGCCGGCAATACTAAACGTTTCAATGGGGTCTGGACGGGACACGGCGGGTTCTTGGAGTACTTACACAAGTTTAAGTAAAAGAAGAATTAAACGTTTGCTTGTAACCCTGAGAAATAAACGTAGAAATGAATATTTATAATATAGATTATAAGAAATGTAGAGTAAGTTTTGTAAACGCTGCAGCAAAGAGTGTTTGCAAAAAGAATTAAAATTAATATAAACTTAAAAAGACTGATGTGTAAGTCTGGAGATATCGTAATAAAAAAACGGCATTTGAATCAGCTTTTTGTAAACGTAAGTCTAATTATAAGCTGTTAAACTTCACCGTTTATTAAGAAAGAGTAGGGCGATTTGTAAAATTTTATTTCATGTAAAAGATCCTTTGGCAAGTTTCTATCACTATAGATATACACATTCAGCCAATCGTTGGTGTAACCTGCCGACTTATTAATGGGTTCGGTAACGTATCGTGGAGTGATAAAGTACACCGATAAATAAAATGTACGGTATCGTAGCAGAGCGTTGCAAATTTTATCACCGTGAACGTTATATACAATTGGACCAGATGGTGCAATATATGGCAGGCGATTAAGGCCGTGCAACACCTTGGCCATCGACTATTAGTGACCGCAAGGCCAACGCCGCAAGGGAGCAGCTTGGTGCCTGAATGGATTCCGTTCATACCGACAGACGATATCTACTTAGATATATTAATTATACACGTATATACATTATATGTTTTATTAAAAACGACAAGACAAGCAGACTTTCACCTGATGATAAGTTATACGTCTGCCCATACCAATATACCAGCAATACGGATGTACGCACAGCACCATACTGCTCTCGTCTTCAGACATATAACGTTGCTACACTCCAGTAATTACACTAGCTACAACACCCTTCAAACCGGAATATAAGTACACAGTACTATTTGGCAGCAGAAATATGAGCAGCGGCGGTAACTATCTAGACGGTCTCTGGCAAGAGACTTACCCCAAGAAAAGTCTTGGCTTCGCATATATTCAAATACTTAGCTATTTCTTCTCGATACTCTTTTTTTTGTATGGAAGTATATAAAAATACTCTATTAAAGGTAAGTAAATTTATATGAGGTTTGTATTAGCTGGAGCCGCCTTGATGATTTCTTTCATTGTTTTAGGCGTTTTAAAATCTCCTGCGGTACGCATCGAAAACTTTCTGAACTCCGGCTAAATATTTCCCAAGGAAGAGTAAAGCCTTCTATAGCACCTTCGCTGTGCTAGCAAATACAAGAATACTTCGCATTTGCTGACCTACGAGAATTAAAGACTAAGCACACTAAACCTACGTATACTACTGAATTGAAATTGAAGTACAATATTTTTTTTTAATAAAGATATCCTTTGGTTCGTCTGGAATAGGGGAGATTATTATTACTATGTATGTTATAAACGCAATAAAAATAATCTCATCAGTTCTATAGAGTCATATAAAATATTAACTATAATTCGAGTTTAAAGTGTATACGAAATATAATTTAACAAATCGATGCAGTGTTGAAGTAAAAAACTCTGCAGAAATCTGTGTATGAAAACTTTGATATTTATTTGTACATTTCTATGATATGATTAGTTTAAGTGACGAGTTTTAACACCGTGTCTAAGCGCTGAATATTTTATGGTACATTACACACAATATTTACGTATATCGTAGGTTTGCAGATAAACAATTGTGTTATAAAGATTTCAAATGTTAGGTTACTGAATGGTTTCAATCAAATCGCCGCTTAACTTTATGATTCCGCGAGTTAATCTAATCCCAAGGGGGCTACGTTGCAATTGAGGCGTGCTGTCGGCTCAATGGAAGTACAGATAAAATCTATTTAGCCTCCGTTAACTCTAACTTGCTGGCATCATGCTAAATTGAATATTATCTGCAATGCAAGTCTATTATTTTACGAGAATTTAACCTGAATGTTTCTTACTTTTCCATTGTATCTTCATATATTTACATATCCTTTAAAGTCAATGGAGTTTATAACAATTAAGATTCAATTAGAAAAAGCTGACTGACTGCTTAACATATTTATTGAATTCGTTACATTATATATACAATAAATTTAATTCTCTAAATGCCCTGAATGTGATATTATTTGAATAGCTGATATTGTTGTAAGAACTTGTAACATAAGCAAGATTTGCATATGAAAATATTTAGTTTTTTACTAAAATTATTGGATTTATCTATCTATAATTATACTAGAATTGAACTTAATTTCTTGTTAATTTAAATAACCTTAATAATCGCGTCTATAATTAGAGATTATTTACTCAAAATGAGAGCTTCTTACAACGCGCTGCATTAATTTAACTACAATTCTGTTTCTGTGACAGTTCATAAGTTACAGATTGGTAAAAGTCTATAATATTTACAGTTTCACGGGTTTTATTGAAATCGTCTATTAATAAACTTTATAATAACTTTGTTCTGTACATGTAATCAAATTCTTTAGTTTAGTTCTGTTTAATCGGCTTTATCAATTGAGTAACAGCTGATTAAAATATATTAGGTTTTTGCGTAAAACCATTTCGATTTAAAATGATATGTTTACAATAGAATTTAATTGAAAACATTTTGTTAATGAACATATATCTGCATTATTTGTTTAGTTGTTCATCGTTAATGATATTAATTAATCGATGAACAGTGAGAGTAGTTTGCGAAGAATGACTATATAATGATGCTAATTAGATTATTTATACTGCACCATATTGTTCAAGGATTCTTCGAACCGGTTCTTGGCAATTTTTTTTTTCGTTTAATCAATATACTAATGACAGTTGTATTCAATCAGCAGCGTTTTTGTATGCAGTTTTCATGTCAACAAATGTTAAGCTTTTATTCTAACAACATAGCATTAAATACACTTTGTAATTGCTTTGCTGTTCATCATACCAATAACGTAGGAGGGGCTTTACAACTTTCTAGCACTATAATGTTGTTGGTCTGTTTATCAGTGGTCCTCGTAAACTGACGTAGAGTTTAAGAGGCTTATAGTGAAGCGCAGGTGTGGAATAGATTTTATTCAGCAATACCTAGAAGCCTTATGGAAAAACTGGCAACGTAATATTCTCATCGATATTCACTGGATTGACTAAAACAATAATAAATTCCAAAAACAATTTTTTTTTAGAAAAAATACCAATATTAAATAATTCAATAAGCTTATCAGGCGAAAATTTGTAGAGAATATATAACTAATCTAAGAACAAATAAAACCTGTATGGAACACGAAATATATTATATGAAGTTAGTTAATATATACCTACATAAAAATAAAAAAAATTGTTAAGTAGGCACTGATATTGAAATTCTAGTTTTTTGTGTACAGACCCTTAACAGTCTACAAGTTACAACAACTGAGGAACCTAAAGTTATTCACTTCTGACTGTTTCTGAAAATTTGCTACGTTATCAGGAAATACTACTGTAAGTATTGTTACTGCTGTAGTTAATAACTTTATAAAACTTTAAGCATAATGTCTATCGTGTTTTCATTTGATGTGATCAAGACAACGTCTCATCTCTTCTTATAATCAAGATCGGTGATATAAAGATGTAAGAATAAATTATAATTTGAACTAATTTTTTTTTATTTTATAAGAAGAAAAACAGTTTTTCATGAAGATGAAAACTCATCTTTCGCATTACGGAGACGTTGATGACGTGCCGAAGAGTTTTATTCATGAACAAGACATTACTTAAGTATTTCGACGGCAACTTAAGAACTTATATTTATTCATTGTTCCAGATGTAGCTTGGAAATGTCCTCATTATATTAAAACAAGAGTCCTCTTTAAAATTTTAACGTATGAAAGTAGAAGTTAGTCGTGATGATAATCAGTGATGAATTTTACTCTTTGTATCTGTTGTTCATAGAAGATCGCTATTAAAAATGATCAAACCGTAGAGCGTTGATAAATATACAAACTGTTAAAAAAATACTAGCGCGCTATCGTTATCGAATGGAAAATTCAATCAGTGTTACCCGTTTCAAAATATTCCCCGGATTTTAGGTAACAAGCAAATCTCCATAACTAGTTTATTCATGTTTCACCTCGGTAGGATCTCTTCTTATATATTAGAAATAGTAACAAAGAGTCTCTTAGTGTTTGTATACTTTAAAATCAAAGTGAATAATGTGATGTTAAAATTAAATAGACTTTATAAATCAAACGTACATTCGTATGGTATGAAATGTGTGAATTTAATTTATAGCATCCGAAAAGTTATCTGGAAATGTTACAGTGTTTTTATAAAGCAGTTTAATTATAAACCCCGACCGTGTTAAACTCTATTCATTGTTCGTGCATTGTGTAGTTAATGAGTTGATAGCACATGTGAGAGATAATTTCGTTTAAAACAGACAATTTACACATTAACAAGGCATATGTTTAAACCATTCGTATGTAATATCGACAGGTATAGTTTTTACCTAAACAATAATGAAATACCTTCCAACGAAGGGTGAAATTAAAAGGTTTAAACCCTAGTCGGATTGTTAGCGACCCTAATTAATCAACGAATGGGTATGTTCCAATCCAATCTACACCAGTGATCCCGGAGTTTTTAACCTAGATATTCTGAGTATTGGGTAAATTTCTTCGAAATAATATGATTTTAATAGGTATTTTATATTGAAAAATGTAACTGCCAAGATTCGCTACAATATACGTTTGGTGCATACGTACTTCAGCTACATTATTAATATTGCAATGGATGAAAAAAAATATTTAAAGATACATGTATTAAGATTTCGCGATGATCTCTAAAAAAAAATTATGTTCGCAATGGCTCTATCAACTAAGGCAATGTAATATACTGAAATTCGATATGTAAAATAGTGTTTTTTAAACTATAACTTACTAAATAGAGTTGATTACGTCTGTACTAGATTGAAGTTTTACAAGATTTACACTCTCGTAGTAAACGATGCATTCTTTTAAGCACTATAGAAGCTTTTCTTTGATTCCACACTAAGAGAAGATGAGGTCAATGAGTTGCATAGGCCAGTTGTTATAAGGTTAAGTGTCATTTCCGATCACTCTATGTTACCAACGTCGTAAATCATCCAAAGTTCTCCTCGTTGGCTTTTATTAACAAGAGCTTAAAAAATTATTAATGCCTATTATCGCGGACCATTACTTTTAAACTTATATAAACGAAAACGTTTTACAAAAAGAGATTACGAGAATGAAATTCTGAAAGTTGTTGTAAACAGTTTCTTAAGTATTTTAGATAATTTAAAGCAAACGCTTAAATATAATAATGCTTGTAGATAAAGTTAAGATCTATATCAATGGAAAAAGCTAACTGTGGTTATTTTATACTTGACCATAGTGCATATTTATATGCTAAAGTGTTGTCTTTTAATTAACACTGTTAGTATCTACTTTAAATTTTAATGAAATTTATAACTATTTTTCCCTTTTATTATTCTCAATACGTTTCTTCTTTCTGTAATAATTAAAAGAATTGAACATAAACTACGGAACTGGTTGTTTTTACTTGTCTTACATTTATGTTTGACTACCAGTTTTTACCATGAATCTAGTATCATTACCAACGTGTCCAGTTTTATGGTACTAAAAAACTTTACTACTAAACTTACTGTTGTTGATGTAGTCTAAGTTAAAGTATAATCTAAATTAAATAAATGTAATAGAAAAACCAAAATTGGAATGATTTTTTAACAGATATAACATAAACGTAATGTTTTCTTTATTCAAATATTAATTATGGACACTAGATAATATTGATAAAAAAAATTATAACATTAAATGGAATTTAATAAACCGTACAATATTATTAATAGTTCTATTGAATAAACTTTGAGAAAAAAACTTAGAAAAAAATCCGAAAATATGAAGGTACGAATGCATCATACGAAGAAGTATGATTATAATTAGATAGCCTCAAAAACATAGAAAATTAACTAAGCTTCATTTAACTATCAAAGAAGTAATTTATAAAATAATTAATTTTAAGAATACACTAAAACAACAAATATAGGTGTTAAATTATACAATTTTATGATGTAAATGTGTTTTGCTATGTAATGCATATTTTTAATCTTTGTTATATCTCATGTGAAGTAATACGATATCGCTTATAACTTACAAATAAAAATAAAAGTTATATAACAAAATTACAAAGGCATATGATATGTATAATTAGTTAGTTTGTCGAGAATGATTCAATAAGGAATGCAGAGATGGTTCAGTGGATGTACGCATACCCTTAAGAGGATTAAGTTTAGAAATAATGTAATTTTATTCTCATTTTAAAGTTAATCAGCTAGTTAAGGTTCTACCTTTAATTAATTAAAATAGAATACGCCGAATGTTCGTTTCTGTCAATAATATTCTTACTTAAACCTAAAATTTTGTAATTTGGTTACTTCCGCGAAGACTAAGAGATTAATTCAAAAATAATGGGTAACATGTTTAAAATGTTGTATGGTTTGTGACGCAGGTGCTATCTTTATTTGATAGAGTTTTTATTAACATTAATAGGTGGGTAGACGCTCCTCACCGATATCTTGGCGGCAATTCAAATACTACGGCAAACTAAATTTGATAACGTATTAAATTGATTCTATCGTTTGATATGGGGGGTGTGCCTCTATTTCATGAGATGAATGACTTCATGTATCGGTAACAATTGTTCAAGGCAAAAAAATATCAAACGGAAACAGCTCCAACTGGTCGTAGATTCTACCATCAATTTTATTTTATAACTATTTTCGCGACCAGCGATGTCTTTTCTTGTGGTTAATGAATTGTTTAAAGGCAAACGAGCAATACAACATAAGAGACAGAGTTTCGTAACAATGAACGGGAGGCGGGAGGCGCAACAATGATCGCCGGCCTCCTGAAATACCGCCCCGCGCTTTGTCCCTAAAACTCGTTACGCGGAAAGTTGCACAGAAGTTGTAAACCTGGCGGAGTACGAGTCGCCATCGACGGCACCGCCGGCAATCGATTCCTCGAGGACGGGAACCACCGCAGGAGTTGCACTAGCCTTCGCGGCGAGTGTGTCGGCGGGAGCGCGGCGGCGAGCGGTAACGAGAGGGCCGGCCCGGCGGTGACGGTGGCGTCGGCGAGCGGCCTCGGCGGCGCCTCCACGCTACTGCGGCACGCGCCCGGCCCGCGCCGCCCCGCACCACGACGCATCCCCCACTCGGGCGGGCCCCGCGCGCCGCGCACCCTGCCGCGCCGCCCGCCCGCGCCGCCCGCTCCCGCTCCCGCGTCCGCCCGCGCGCCGCACGCACGCCGCATTCCTGCGTACCGGCCGCCCTACAACGCGGAAACAATCCGCACAAAGAGCTTAGGCCTCTCGCAGCGACCCCGCGCACGTCACGTGTTGCAGCGGCGGCGCAGGCGACGCCACCGCACTGTCACAACGCGCACACCTCACCGCTTCATTACACAGGACAATCAAGTTTAAACTATAGCTAATCAAAGAATCTCAGTATAAAATACCCTTAAACTAATGCTATGATATCGTACCTATCTACTAAAGATATTGGTTTGAATAAGTGTCTATGCTTCACGCTTTAGCTCAAGTCATAAGTAAAACCGAATTGGTGCGCGCATCTACTATTTAATGTATTTTAAAACTTTTCTTAAGTTGAAAACTTAGCTACTAAGAACATAAGAACTTAAAGTTGATGAATACGCTATTAACATACTGCAGATCTTTGGATGATGATTGATTTTATTACGTTTAGATATATACGAAAAGAAGCCGTGATAGCCAAGTAGTTTGGGACCTCGGCCTCCGTTTGGAGGTCGTGGGTTCTAATCCAGTGCCCACCGATGAGTTTTCGGAGTTGTTATAAATATCACTGGCTTCATCCGCCAACCTGTTCTTGCCCAGCGTTGTCGATTAAGGCCAAAAACTCTCTCATTATGAGAGAAGTTTCTGAATCCCTGTAGCGACAACATATAGAGGTCTGAGAAAAAAAATGTTTGAAAGAACTGAATATCGATACAAGAAACAATCATAAAATGAGCTACGAATAGTAACCCATAACAAACAATTTTAGGATATAATTCATTATAGTTTGTTAAATACTATTTTGATAATCTAGTAATGACCGATTTTTTTTTATAATTGCAATTTTTCGTTGCTGTAAATTAAACGTAAACCATTTTCTAAGCCATCTACAAGAAAATAGAATTTTTTATTTATGCGCATTTTATTACATAGTTTCATCACCAGCGTTAGTCAATACACTGCTGGATGCAAGCCTTCCTCAATGTCTTCAACTGAATGCGGTCCTCGGTCTTTCGCATCCATCCGTATACTCGCATACATCCGTATTACGTAGTTTATGTTATTAATATTTACTTACGTATTATCGCTACTGTCCTAGTCGTCTATATTCGTTCAGATTATTTTTATTCTTTTCTCTTTGGATTATTTTCGTTGTCAATGTCAATTTTGTGTAGCGTACGTAAAAGCGTCCTCGATGTATTTCACAACATCTAGAATTACAACTTTTTTTCTATAACAATCGGTATTAAATTAAATTCGTTTACTTTCTTAATAACGATTGAAATTCATACAGATTATAATTTGTAAATATTAAAAGTAAATAATTATTATCTTAAACTTTACTGTCTCTCCTCATCTAGCACAGCATATCATAGCATATCACTTCTATATCGACTGGTAGAGAACGTCGACAGGCTTTAAGTCCGCCTATCGTAACCTAGTTTTAGGAATTCAATGAAGAATTTAAATAAGCAAAATTAATAAATAGTTGTCATTTTTTTGTCTGAAGTTTATATACAATTGAGAAAACATTAAAGTTAAATAATTAATGAGTACATATTTCTAGATACATAAGTGAGTCTTATAAAAAAAAAGTACAATAGAACAGTTTACCACTGGTCGGTGCAAATGTATATAAATTTAACTACCAGTTACAGACGTAATTAGTTTTTAAAATATTTTTATATGTTATATATTAATATCATAACTTCCGGTATAAAAAAATTTAAAAGAGATCATTTCAGAAAAACGTTCAGCTTTACTAATACTAATTGTAAAGACTAACATTCAATAACATGAAGGTATACAGATTGCTCTAAAAAATATGTTCAGTAATTATTACAATCATGTAATGTATAGAGAAGAAATATCAGATTTGATTATTCTGTTCATGATTTTTTCTATTTAAACATAAAGACGGGTAAGCGTTTTTATAAAATACAGATACTATATGCAGGGTTAATACTTACGCTCATAAACTTCTAATACATAATTAAAACGGGGTAGAGGGTACGTGTGACTCTAGACGGCTTCTAATGCGTGTTATTTAAACACACCTACAGTACACAAGATCCTCATAGTGTTGATTCTACAAACAATACACTGAGCATTATGTTGCAAAACAAATATTTACTGTGGACCTTTGCTGTTCATCGGCTATTAGCTAAACTCATGAATAAAAGCCACATTAAAGATTATGAATGTTTAAATGAAAGAGCCGTTTAGTCGCTAGATTAAACATTACTGTGTTTACCTATAAAAGGTGATGAAGGTATTGAAATTGTTTAAGTAAAGACAGTCAGGCAGTTAAGTAACTGCCCATAAAAATATGGCACTAGTTAAGACAACACCACATTTCGCTTGACACCTTTAACCATAACATGTTAGGTCTAGTTACTCGTTATCTTGGGCTTCTGCTGAAGGAAAACATCGTGAGGAATCCGACATCTTCCTAAAAGAATAGATTTTATGGATATCTGCTATCCTATAACCCGCATTTGGCCTCCATATAAAATAAAACGACAGAGCTCTCTCTTTATGAGAGAAAAGTTCAGCTACGGGAACATTAAATGGGTTGTTTAATATATATTATTAATAATAATAATAA
>DWHU01001639.1:0-11824 GCA_018247975.1 Parides photinus | reverse complement strand
TTTATGGCAAGACTAAGTATATATAATTTATCACCCCTGTACTATGGGGATAAGTTACTGGAATAGTCCAGCAAGAAAGTTTCCATCAGTGTTTACATTGGAGGTATGTGGCTGTCGCAGAATCTATCCATATTATCTAGGTTAGTAGATTAAAAATTGCACAGGTTTGACTAGAGTGCGTTTTTACCGGAGAAGTTACTAAAAGCATTTTATCTTATGACTTCAGATAACAATTATAATGCAATACTAAAAATGTGTTCATAATGAGGTGAAAAGTGTCATGTTTCTTTGCTTATTGGAATGTTGGGATATGAACTTGGTATTTTGCCAACATCAACTACAACTCTAACACTATTCAAGTAAAAATTTTGATTAGAATATAAAACAGTTTTCATGTCACAATCACAAAGCGCATCCGCTACAGCGAAGCGCTTTCCTGAGAATTAATTAACTACAGTCCTCCGCACCGAGGAGCTTCTTTCACGTAGAATAATGAAATTAATATTACGCTTTCCAAGCTCATATAAAAATTTATTCATTTTAACACTTCATTACTAGTTTTTACTGTTTAATATTAACTTATTGGTTTTATAATTTCCAAGTTATGTCATAGTTGGTATTCATAACGGCTTCTACTAAACTCTTATCTATTATAGCCTCATTCTAGATAGAGCATAATTCTCGCATAGCTTGGTCGATCGACCGGACAAAGAAAAGTGCAGGTAAAAATGTATTACCCTCGGTACAACAATATACCGCTTCCTTTTATAAATTTAGATTCATCCTTTCTACGCAATAATCTTACAAAACGATCAAAAAGAAGGACTTAATGTAAATAAATATTCAGTTATATTCATTATACATTGCAGTTGAATAAAATATATATATTTAAAAAGCAATAATAAATATTTTTGAATAGTCAGGACTAAAGCTTAATAATAAACGTGTACACAATCGTGTACGTATACACCATTATTATCTGACTATATAAAATAAATATTAGTTCGTTATATATCTATTTATTACTTAATAGTTCTACAGTGTAAATAAATAAAACGGACATAGTGACCTTTAAAAGCTATTTTTCTGACAAAAACTACTGTTCTTCGCCTAGTTGTAGTATTAATATAGTTATTTAATGTGAAACTGAGTCTATTTAATAACAGAAATGTTTTTAAATAAACACAGTTACTCTATTACGGAATGTAAAAAAAGGAAAGAGTTTTCGCTGTATTGATTGAAATTTCCATGAAAATTGTCACGAACACAAAGCGCGAACGGAAATAGCGCGAATCGTTGAGAATCAATTAAGTTCAGCTCTATTCATCGCCGAGTTCTTTTCTTTGCTAGATTATATTTAGGTTTCTGTATTTTTAAAAACATACATTTACTTTCGTTTTGATTATACCTCCTAATAACATTTTCAATCAATATATACATCGTTCTTGCCGTAATTGTTATAAGTAAAAAACGAACAAACAACGTATGAATGTTTTGTCCAGTCCTTTAAACTGAAATCGATATTGCAGTTGATCTAATAGACTGCACAAATCATATTCCAGTAACGTCATTGTATAGTTGTCATTGCATAGCCACTGAGGAAGCCGGTAAACAAAGGGATTGACAGCAATATCCTCTAGAACAGCGACCTACTGCGCTAACAAGGTCTCCATGTTCAATACACAACTGAATACAGAGCTTTTACTACAATTCCTTGTTTGTTAACTTTATGGTGTATTATAATGATCATATACCATAAAGTTAACAAACAAGGACTTATCTTCAACCAATTAAATATTTTTTGGCAAATAAAATATTTCTTACTGCATTTATACTTGAGTCTACAATTTAATAAACTTACAGTTGGGCAGCTGAGGAAAAAAAATTTAAAACAGATATGAAACTTTATGTTGTCAAAATTTTGTTTATGTAAAGAGTTCCTGAAGTGTAAAACATGACCAAGATGTTGTAAGTGTTATAAATATTTCATAAGAAGACAAGAAAAATCGTATCGTGTTGAAAAAAAAAAAGCCTGTTAACAAAACTTTCATAAATTATTCATTGGCTTTGAGTTCGTTTATAAAGAACTAAACTTTTTTTAACGAAACTTTTAAAATATCATCAATAGTCTCATACATAACAAAAAACTACCTGTACCTTAGAAAAGTTTTGATGTCTTTAGTAAATATAACTAGCTTTAAGCTCCACGTGAAGTGCATTAGCGGTCGACATAGTCAAAGGCTTAAGGGAAAGTCTTTGGACGATACTAAAGTGGAACTAAATAATATAAGCTTTTGCAACTGTCTGGAATAAGTAATGCAACATATATATTGTCTTTGTAAACTTAATATAAACATTTGTAAAGTTAAACTTATAAAAACTAAGGATGAATTTAAATAGAAAACAATACCGAGATTTTGCTGGAAAAAGTCCTTGAGTAATACTTAGTGCTCATTCTACTGACAAAATAAAAGTGAAACAAGAATTACTTTATTCTTTGTGTAGATAGAATTTTAAACTTGTATTCACGTTTAATGGCGAGCCCATGTTGTAAGAGTAAGTAGTATTAGCTACTACAAAATAAATTTAATAAAGAAATTAAAACAAGTTGGAGAATTTCGTCACATGGTCGACAATATCGAGTTATTTATATACAGGTATTTATTGCACTACATAAAAGAGTAGCTGATGCCATAAACTTCCTGTGTAATGAAGTATTTTTTCTATATACAACAAGAATTTAAGTAGCATAAAAAATATGTTCAAAAATCCTAGTGAAGCAGAGTTTCAGATAATACCGAAAATCATAGCGACGAATTTGTTTGACAAAGTTTAAAAAACACTATAAATTCTCTATTCATACATTATGTTATAATTTAAATCGAGATCTCTCATATTATTATCATATAATCACGTGATACGAAGTATAAGATAAATCCTTAGTAAGGTTTATTTATAGAAATACCATAAGCAAGTATAACTATGCAAATAAAAGAGCGGTGATAAGTTTTTATTGACACAAACTCTGTAAACAGTAGATTATTTGCGTTTCTTATAGTAACATATTTTACTTATTACTTTTACGAGTAAACGTCGCTAACTGTTAAGTAACGACAAGCATTAGTCTGTTCTTAAAGGAGTTTGCACTTAGTGAAGGCGAACATTTGACATAACAGTGGGACCATTAATATACAAGTTATTATTTAATTTTTCATTTTTCTCTATGATGCTTAGATTTTCTAGATCGTTTTCGACATGTTTTAATTATTTTTAATAAAACTCCTGCCTGCGTACTACAGATGTCTATGCACTGTTATAATCGGTAACAAAACTTGTGATGTTAATGGTCACCGCTTAGAAAGATACCACCAATAGGTAAAAATACACATTTGAACAAAACGTCATATTATGTTTATGAATATTTTCTAAATCAAAAATGTATGTTTCTTTCTTTAAGGTATATAATAAAGACTATCGATTGTTACATACATACCGTCACCAGTAAAAATGGATATCCATAAAGATCCAAAAGTGAAACTTTGGTACAGAAAATAATTCAAGTTAAATAAAAAGAGTCTAACATTTATTTCGATAAATAATTTCACTATCTATACTCGTATAATTCGTAATGGCAACAAATACAACATTTGCAAAGTATTAAACGATCTTCTTTCAATTAAATACAACAAGATACTCGTTAAATTGCGAACATAATAATTATCTGTTATTATCTTGTAGCATTGAAGCAATATGATATTAATTTTTAATTTCTTTAACAATAATCAAACTGCAATCTTTTAGTAAAGTAAGTTATCTAAGTTATTCCATAAGTTAGTCCATTATTATTAGTACACAATGAAAATTAATACTTAAGTTTTCTTAAAATATAAAACTGAAACCGTGTTTAAATTTATGTTTTGAAGGATTCTAACAATATACCTCAGCATGAATCAGAATATCTTTTGTAAACGCCTTTCCCTCCTACAAAAAGCAATGTAGCTGTATCTTCTGTCTTGGTTTACAGAATTTTCTTTTTAACTACCTTGAACATTACTTACTATTCAATAGTCTGTATTTCTGTTCTACATTACTGTTCTTATATTTTACTGCATGTTTGGTAAAGGCCTACCTAAGAAGGATACGGCAAAAACTAAAACAATTTTGGTAGTTAAAAATACATACAATATAACAAATAATAGTAAAGATTAATACTTACACCAGATATTTGATACACTTCATTAGTTACTTTTGAAAGGTCTAAAGAACATGACACAGTAAATTATTATGACTAACCTACATACAATGATGCTAACATAACATGTTTCTGTATTAATCACTTAAGTAGTAAGTAAAGTAAAATAAATATTATAGTAAACACAGAATATATTATAAAAAAATCCGTCAAACATCAATTTCCAAGTTTTCTAGTAACACTAACACCTCATCGTAAATTTTGCGATTGCGTGTCCTGTTTAATGAAATGTCGCTTATTTTACTCTCTGTCCTGTAATATTTTAGCCCGGTAACAATACCTCAATTTTCGTAAAAAAATTAATTACTAAACAGAAATTAATAAAATAATTTATGAACTCCTGCCAGAGATGATATATCCTTTAGGATATCGCGTTTTAAAATAAAACGCATGGTCCATTCTTTGCTTGTGAAATAACGAATAATCGACAGTTACAAACATTTAATATGTAGAAGGTGCTATAAAATATTAATATACAGTCAAAACAATGTGTTTCGAATGTTCAAGTTTTGTAGACAGCCAAATGTAGACGAAAGGCTACGTTAACCGTCCTACAATGAATGTTACATTTTTCTCACATCTGCAGACAGGTTCTCTCCATGAGTTTCAACTTCAAGAGTTTTAAAGTTGACTGGAAAAATCGGAATATGTATCTCAAAGTTGACGGTGAATAAAACAGTTTTTAAATAGATAGGAATCGACCGAGTTTTGATACTATCACTTGGAAGAGAAAATCCCCAAAACGGAGTTGTCTTCGTTATGAACGATGCACCACAAGACGATGATGATCTTTAATGAAATCTTAAACAAGGACTCATTGCTTATTTTATACATGAAAACATATTTAACTTAAAAAACGTATTCAGTTATTTAAAGAGAGTATCAAATATAATTTTTTAGGTAAAGTATTATGAAATAACTTATATTTTTTTATTTAATTGAACGTTGATGACAGTGCACTAGTGTAAAAGGAACCGACCTTTTTTATCTCAAGCAAATATAATATCCCGTAATGTAATAAATCGCTTAAAAGCTTTTATGTTGTATTTACTTTTTATATATACGTATTTTAGTCCGTCAAAATTGTGAAATAATCATTAAATAACGAACCAGCGAACTTGACTTTAGTTTTGCATAACATAAAAACAGATAATATACCTTTTCCATTTCGAGTTATGAAAATTGTTAGTTCCTTTTGTCACTTTGATGACAAATCAAGTTTTAAATTTCATTTAATATAGATAAGTATTATAAATGAAATGGAACTATGACCCGACTCGGGCACTAATTAAAATGAAAACTTAAAGTGGACCCGGGTATACGAATGTCCTCATTTCCATTCGTATGTGTTGTACGTATTTATCTATGAGTATCATGATCAAAAAGGTTTCCTAATAAAGAGACTACAATGGTAACAGACAAAAACATGCATCTTTTTAATCAGTAAAATACAGAGACATTTTTAAAATTCTAAAAAATGTCCTAGTCATTTAATTATAACGATATTACTTTAATTAAAGCGAACGATAGTACAAGAGTTTGCTGCTTTTGTGCCCGCGCGTAGGGTATAATATATTTGCATAATGTTCACGGCAAATCTAGTGTTATATGTGTTTGCCAAATACAGTAGTGCCTTATTATTCCTCATTTAAATAAATCTAATAAAGCAACGTTATATGTATTAATAAATTCTTAGCCACACCAACATTATGGCTTTATCGTTAGTCCGCTCACGAATACATTTCAAAAACCTTTTTTATATATCATCTTCAGCCATAAGTCTAAATATACTATTTTAATCATATTTATCATAACCACCTATTAATGAAATGTAAAAGGGTTAACGCTTAAGACGTTATTTAGTGACATAATGAATGTAACAAACTCAACCAATGGTATCAAGAACAAAAAGACACTTACCTAAACACAAATCTCTTTCTTATTGTTGGTTAAAAATTGTTCATTACATTATTTTCACAACAACGCTAAATTATATGTGAACATTATAAACGCTTGCCGCATTATTGTGCATTAGTTTCATCAGATTTATCTTGTATAATATGCAGATTTCAATACTATGGTAATTATAATGCTCACGTATTTAATTTAATTTAAATTAAACTACTTCGACCTACGTAGAAAGTCTATGTGTCACATCACATGAGGAGTGTAGATGGTGACTATCTTTCGAACCCATCTGACTAGTTGAAACTTAGACACAGATATTTTAAATCTGTAAGTTTAAACTTATAAGTTCCGTGTATTCCAGGTAAATACGCTTTACTGTGTCCAATCTAATTTTCATACATGTGAAATTTAAGTGAAGTATTATATAACAAGTTTAGTATATACGTATATAACAATTTGTGTAACAGAAACAAAGTTAGTTGTGCACTTCGGTTGGTGTATTTCATGTGGTTGATATTACACTCCAGAGACATAGATTGCAGTGAATAAATAACCTATAGGTAAACTTTACAAGAGTGTAGTTACATGTATATTAAATAAACAAGCGTTATAGAATGCAATTTATATAATACATGTCTAACTCTTTCTTAATTAAAAGAAACCATAATAATACACAACCTTGGACATAACTTCCGATGGAATTTATAGCATCTCTAGTAATTTTTTTTCGGTGTGAAAGATTTAAAAAACGACTTAAACAAGCCTATATTAAACATTATTGTCAAAAATTTTTCCAAAACAAAATATTTTAATTTATTATGTGTATTCGTTGACAATCAAATTAACTACTTTGTTATAACGTCGTACAAATTATGTTGTACATATTTTTAGTGATCATGTCTATACATGTTAACTAATTTTGACTTGATAATCATTTTCAAATGTCTATATAAAATTTGGTAAAGTTCGTATTCATAAACTTTCACGATTCTGAGTTTATAAGTTCCTTGAACTTGTACAAGATCGTGTGATACGTCGTTAACAATATTAAATTCGTACGTCTCGGATTTGTAGAACCGAAATGTACACATAAAAGATTAAGTCTACTGGAGAATGTTTTATACTCTCTCTTCTTCGGTACTCCTAAAACACACTTTACCGAGGTTGGTAATGTACAGACTAGCAAATAATTAATTAAATTACAAATTGTATTCTCCGATGTGGAGTGATAATGCTTTCATATAGATCTATCACATTGTGTAGAAACATCTCGATAGATTTGTTAACGCCGTGTAAAAGTTTAATATTTTTTATGCTAAGGATATAAACAGAGTTCAAGATTTTTAAAAGAATTCCTGAATAAAAAAGATATATCTTTTTATCAATCATTTGAATTAAGTAGAAAGGTGTTTTTGTTACTTAAAGCCACTTTAATTTATTATTATTTTGTTTATATAAATATACAATTAACTTATTTTTAAGTATAAAACATATTTTAATTGGTCGATAACATATAATTGTATACAAGCTGTATCTATGACTCTATTTTTATACTTAAATGTAAAATTCAACAAAGTGATATAAAATTGACGAACATACGATTACTTGTGGAAAAGCGTAAATAAAATGTAAATCAACACACTTAAGCTTTGAGCAAAGCAAATTTATGGAGATGTTAAATTTTAACAAGGTTCAAGCGGCGGTAAGGGCTTGGTTTTGTGCGGCCCTTTTTTATTGGTGGATTTATTCTCTCTCTGGTAATACAAATACAGAGCCGAACCTCTAATTGCTGTGTTAAAATCTACCTTCCTCGTGTGCCTAAAGTTGAGAACAGATTTAAAATATATCAAATGTTTTATTACTTCAATTTCTCTTTCCGGTACATACTGTACTTGTGCGTTGCCTATGCGATGGCATTAATTCTTTCTTTTTCTCCCTGATATTATTTTTTTAATTGTTGTACATAACCTATTGTTTACAACATTTAAATTTATATTTAACTTTAAAACTATAAAAGATTTAACTAAAATAAATCACATAATTTACACCACAAACAGAAAAGATTCTAGATTAAAGAGTTTCAGTTTTCTACTTATTCTCTTAACTATGAAATGATACATGGTTTAGTTATGCCATCAATAATCTAAGTGTAAGAGAAAGCGGTAAGTAATCCGTTGCCGGTGTTGCAAAAGATGATAAATTACCTAGACTTATACGTCCACATTTTTCTTCATCAAGTCCCAGTAAATGGTGCTGTATCAGAGTGCTGAACATTTAACGTGGTATTTATTTGTGAGCCGCAAATATCAAGATTATACTGCCGAAGCTAGATGACAAGGAATTAAAGAAGTTATGACCTCATTCCTGTATATTATGGGCTCTTCCACGCAGATAAAGGAATTTCATTACGACTGTATTCAAATAATTGTAATTCTGAATATGTCATGAATTATTTCGTAGTTTTAATATGAACGTTTATGAAATATTTTTTATTGTCAGTCATTATCTATTACGCCATAACTGTTAATTCGATTTGCATGATATTGAATATTAAATATCACGAACCACTCCATTCGGTACACCGAGAATTGTAGATTGCATTTTTTAAGTAATAGAATCTATAAATTTTATTTCGTGTAAATGTTTTTATGAGTTCTAAGGTAAACTATTAATGCAGTTTTTAAAAAATTTTAATATCTAAAAAATATATAGATACAAAAATAACTCATTTGAAGCATATTCTTGTTTTTGATAATACTATATTAACAAAAATACACACAATAGTTGTACTCCTTAAAGGAAATCTTCATAGCAGATATGTACATAGTTCATTTTACTGGAACAATTTACAGTTATCTACATTTCTTTGTAAATCAAATAAAATTCTTATTAAACAGCCTTTGTACTTTAACGTATTGAAAAACGAGACACAAATTATGGTACTATAACAATTTTGGATTTGAATTAGCAATTTGTAAGTCGAAATTGTATTTAACGAAGTCGTGTCGGGGGTTCGACAATAACGCAAAAGTGGCGCCACTTTGGCTGACAGTGTACTTGTAACGGTCGTTGAGCTAAATTATGTCCTGACTACTGACGACACATTCGTTGCAAGAGTCGCTTTATTGTTATTTACACATACTACAATACAGTATACAGTTAGGTTTCCATTTTTAACAAGCTCTTGTGACTTTTAAAGTGAATGCTATTAATCCATGTCATGCCAAAATGTCAATAGTCAATCACATTCAAGCTGTATATAATATTAAACAAGTCATCAATTTTAGACATCATGATAGCACGTCCCTATACATTTTAAACGTACTATTTTAACAACCAAATAAAAACCGGACTTAAATTCTGTGGCGCTTTTTCTTCCGAAGTGAAATATTGTAAACCTGCGATTTTACAATACAAAAATTGATGCCTCGTGCAGGAATTAGCCTTAGTAAATGTTATAACCTTTTAAAGAACCTAACCTTTATAAAATATAATAATAATGGTTAAGAAAGATGACCTTTTATCTATTTTTATTTATATAGATGTATCGTTCATCAGTAGTGTATACTAATCAAAAACATCTCTTGCTGTGTCTTCAGGTCAAGTTCATATTATAAATATTCAGAGATGGCTTCTTTTTGATCCGCTTTTCTGATATTCCTATTGGACTATTGTAGTGTCATATAGCATGTGTGATATAAATTTTTGGTAAAAATAAAAATGGATTTACCCGAAATATTTCTCCATCTTTTATAGAACATAACACAAACCTCACGCGTTTGTTAAGAGAATAAGAGCAGGGGTTGATTTACATACTCGTATGTGCCTTTTTGACCCTCGAATACGGACAGACATCAATTACGCAATGGCCTCGTCGTAAACACGGTCGGGTTGTTTGAAAACGTCCCGCTGAAACGAATCGGACATCTCGCGTAAGTAAATAAAAACCGATTGGATCTTATATTAGTATATTTAACTATGACGAAATGATCTCTGAAATAAAAAGCATATTCAAGCAGTTCGTTAAAACTATTAATGTAATTTATGACATATTTGAATGTTTATATGTTGTAGGTAAAAAACATTTTGTAGTAATAATAAAATGATTACCCCAGTCTCTTACATATCTATTATCGGTTTTATTATACCAATTTATCGATCTATTAGTTCCAATAAGTCGAAACTACAGAGATGATTGATATTTTTATTATATTATATTTTAATTTAGTGTGAATGCTATTAGCTAAGAGACCGATGAAGCTGTCATGTTTCTTAGAATCATCGGCGCGAGCATCATCAGAATGTGTACTTTTTATCAGCAGTTATTATTCTTGTAAGGATTTATAATTATAAAAGTTATCTAAAAGTAATCAACAATTCCTCTAGTATTTTCGTATCTCTTGCTGGAAACATGGCGGAAAATGTGTCAAATCATTAACGGTAAATGCTCTCCCGCCTCACATTTATATATATTACTGCCTCTTCACCGTCAACCACGACATTTTTCCGGTCTTAAAAGTAAAAGCTGTTTTTAAGTGTAGATTTAGTAAAGATTTTAATGCAATGCATTACGTGGATATTTTCATTTTTAATAAACACTTTCGTAAGTAGATAGAAATGTTTTTGTGATACATCAGAAATATAAAATAAGATAGGAACCAAATTTTATAAAATTAGGATAAATAAGTCGTTTATAAATCATAATTAAAAATATACAATAATAAAACTTTGTAACATTTCTAATGTTTTAGGTTACAGTATCAAATTTATCTTTATGTGCACTTAAATATTGCAACAAAATATTTAATAACTATAAAAGTGTAATATTTGCTAACAGGCAATGAAGACATAATTTTTTTTATCTTTTGGTTCATTTGTAATCTGCGGCACAAAACATACAGATGTAGTGTTTTAAAATTTATCCAAATACGTAAATGGTATAATCGAATGATGTAATCTAAATCCTCGCAATAAATAGATGCTTCGAGCCGAAAGAAAGATATAAAGGTGTGATTTTTCTCGGAAAATACAGTGTTATTTATCAAATAAAGTGAAATTGCTCCATTCGAAACGTAGAAAGGACACCCAATGCCATAACGGGCCTGACGCAGACACAATTCAGTGGAACAACTGCTCCTCGATGACGTAAAGTGGCGCCACTTTCGCTCAACTTTTGAAATGGTGGATGAAAACTTTTTCTAACAGTACAAAGGCAATATCAAATGGATTTTGGATTGGAAATATCTTTGCAACACTATAACCGTTATCATATTCATACATCTAAACTGATACGTGGCCAGCAACGACGAATATAATTAGAAATGAGAAAATCCGTAGTAAAGCTAAAGATACTAACGTACACAGTCTTCTGTTACTATATGAGGCTTAATGCCTAGCAATGAATGTCCAACTGCTGATAGAGATAATTAAAAATTAACTTGAATAAACAAAGTATTGCATACCTAACCTATAAAACTCGATTATTCAACAAATTATGAAGTAGAAGCACAGTGCATTAAACTATATTTATAAAATTGTTATTGAACTTAAATAACTTGAGCCAAAGCGGAATTTTCGTTCAACAAAGCATGAGAAATATTAACTTACTAACTATTAATTTACTACAAGTTAGTTAAAATATTCGTTGTTGTTGCTTACGTACAA
>DWHU01001638.1:0-11827 GCA_018247975.1 Parides photinus | reverse complement strand
TATGATAGAGATGAATGGAAGAAGAAGACATACTGCGCCGACCCCAAGTAATTGGGATAAGGGCAGGCGAATGATGATTTATGGAGTATGTTCATAATGTGAAAAAAGTAGAATGCTCTTGATGTATTCCTTGTGTGCTGCAGGAGCGGTACCTGGCTGCACTGGTGGCGTGCACGCCGGCCGGGCGTGGCGAATTGGCGGGCGATTCCTCGCTCAGCCTCGAGTCACTCTTGCTGCCCGACGAGCACCACACGCCGCTGCTCAGTAAAGCAGCAGGCACACTCGGGTGAGTAATCATCAATCAGTTCATCAAGTACAACTAGAATTTAGATTTGATTAGTTTTGTCTTATATTTTTCAGAATTCATTATATAGACGTTAATGTGTATACTAAATTTATTTTATTTTTTTTTATTTTATTTATTTATTTAAAAAGGGGTTTACAAATTTTAATATCTATTATGTCACCAAACTATAAAATAGTTTGTTGGTGACTTAACACTCCTTATTTTAATTAACCCTATATGTATATGCTATGCTATTTTAACCTACTACTATTAGTGCTCTAACAGATATCTCTTTAATTTATTTTTTACAGTATTTATAGAGGTTACACAATCGGTTCTTAAAAAATCAAATTCATTAAATAATTTAGGTACTAGATAGTTGGTACATCTTTCTCCGTAATAATTATTAGCCGCTATAGTTACATATTTTCCCTCTCTGACCCGTTTAGTATTGTATGGATTGGTTGTTTTTATTTTATGTTCGTTCTTTAAGTAATTCTCTAATATAATTTTTAATTTAACTTTTTTTTCTATAGACAAAATTTTACAATGTTTTAACATTTCTTTGTAGTCTTTTTTACACGCTTTTAATATATCTTCACCGACAATTTTTTTTAGTATTCTTATTTCTAATTTTTCTATGTTTGATAAATATGATTTAAAAGTCCTTCCATAAACAACCAGACCATAATTTATAATTGAGTCTACTAGTGCATAGTACACCATGTATAAAGTTTTTCTATCTACAATGTGCCTTAAATAATAAAACTTTCCTAGTAGTCTCGATAGCTTTCCTCCTACTTCTTCTGTATGACATTTCCAGTTAAAGTGTTCGTCTACAACCAAACCTAGATATCTATAATTTTTTACATATTCTAGTTGGTTGCACTTACAAGTTAATTTTGAACTGTGCAGGCATTCATAGGAGTGACCTGTAATACCTAAGTCGCTATCATTGACACTCCTCGCATTTCTATTATATGGGGAGTAAATATGCATGCACTTAGTTTTATTTATATTGATAATAATGCTATTGTCGTGTGCCCACTTGGTTATTCTATCAAAATCGTCCTGAATGTTTATTTTTATTTGCCTTACATCTTTATCGCCATAAATGAGACACATATCGTCAGCGTACATGCACAGGCGGGAGTGTTTAATTACTTCAACGACACTGTTCACGTACATATTAAAACCAGTCGGACCAAACACTGATCCAGTCGGGACACCTAAACTGACATCAGCCTCCTCCCCTTTAACATTATCAACCACAACTTGTAATGTTCTTTGTTGTAAATAATTATTAAAGAAACTGTTTGTCGGGCCTCTTATTCCACACTCATCCATCGCTTGCAGCAACATTTTGTATTCTAAAGTTTCAAAGGCTTTCTTATAATCAATAAACAGAACTATTACTTGCTTTCCACTATTTAGGTATTCATTGATTATGTCCACAAACTTCGTGAGAGCAGTGCTGGTGCCCCAACCTGGCCGGAAACCGTGCTGACACTCAGATAATATTTTGTTGTGTTCTAAAAACTTGTTGATCTGCCCCACAACCACTTTTTCAACGATCTTATTAACTACTGAGAGTATGGCGATTGGACGGTAATTACTGTAGTCCAGATGTGAACCGTTTTTGTAAATCGGGCGAATCAATGATTTTTTTAATAAGTTAGGATAACTTCCGGTTTTTAGGCACATGTTAATAAAGTGAGCTAAAACTGGGCTTATATCGTTTTTTATATATTTTATATCTTTACGGCTGTGGTCCTCACTCATCAGAGCGGCGATTGTACTACCACTTCACTTCCTAACACTTTCGGTATCCACTCTCTTTGCCCCGTATCTAGGGTAGTCGGCGATAAAGTGTTATTAAGTTACGACTCAGCCAGACATTTAGGACAAACGTATGGTTAATTATCAACGGTTTTGTTAACAGTGTAGATAAAAAGAAGTGAGACGCATGTTATAATAATCAATATGAAAATTTGCTGTGTTCTGACAGGTGGCAACGATAGTGGCGGACACACAGTTGGTGATCGAAGGCACGCAGCCGCACGCGCCATACAACGTGTCGGGATCGGCCACGGAGTTCCAGGTAACGCTGCGCTGGCAGCCGGGCTACGCGGGCGGGCCCGACTACAAGCAGGACTACACCATCTGGTACCGCGAGGCCGGCTTCTCCGACTGGACTAAGGTTCCCGTCACACCCTCGGGCGCTACATCTGTAAGTACATAAAGGCCCATGTGAAGTTTACTTTGACACAAACAATACTTTTTACCTTAGTCACTCCCGGGTCAACTTTTTCCATAACATACTTTTCCCGAAATAAACACTAAGTAACGGAATTTTCAATATAACTTATGTTTATATAATGCGACTTTTTAATAATAACTACAAGTATGTATTGCATGTAGACTTGTTAAATATAATTACGTTTTTATTAAAATATTATTTGCAGGTAACTATAAATCGTCTGCAACCAGGTACCACATATGAGTTCCAAGTAAATAGTAAAAATACGATAGGAGAAGGAATGATGAGCAAAGCGATTACTATAAGAACATTAGGTAAGTGGTATACCGTAAGAATGTTTTATAATCAACTACTGTAATGTAGCCGTGAAAACAAATTTTTTGAGGAGATGCAAGTTCGATGCCCTCTTAATTTGATTCTACTAAAGCCTAAAATTCGTAAAGGAACCAACATTATAGAAAAACTAAGGTCTTCATGGTTATGTAACATTACACTAACCAAGAGGCAGCCCCGCATGGTTGATCTCTTTTCTTGAGAGGGACCTAGAGTTCCAGTAGTGATAGTAGACTGTATATGCCATTTACTTATTATAATATAACAAATAAGGTAGTACTCTCTATTCGAGCGAAATTTAATGTTTACTGCTGTTTCTGTTGCTAGCTGGATGGGTCTTAAATAACGGTGGCGGTTCTATCGCAATTATTGTTATGCGTCATCAATTCTTATGATATACTAATTAATTAAAGCTTTATTAATACAAATCCTGCTTTGTCGCCGTACAGTATATCCGTTTGTTACACAGAAAATCTGTTCATTATTATATAATTACATGTTACATAAACTAGGAACAAACGAAACAAACAAAATTAATGTCTGACACCAAAATAAAAAATGTTGGAAACATGAAGAGATCATGTTTTCATTAAAAACTATTACAAAACAATTTTTTTATGTATTCAGTATAGTTAAACGTTTCTTTATGTGTTTATCTCAAATATGAAATCATTCATATACATTATTAACGCAATTTGTCGTTAGTCTGTTAGTATTTGAGGTACGATTATTGTGCACCAAGACTGAAAGACTTGTTAGTTTACAATATGACTTAAAAGCGGTATCCTGATTGGATTGGATATTTTAATATAATACATGTTGGTTTTTGTAGATGTAGGCGCCAGAATGAAGGTGGCCCCCACCTCGCCGGGGCCGGTAGACGAAAAGATATTTCAGAACGCACCCGAAGGCTCTGGTACTCTTCGCATGTTAAATACTAATTTTCATTCATAATCTCTATAACCATATTACAGCATGTAAGTTTTGTTGCCACACCTTGATTTTTTTATTTTTGAAAATATTTTAGGGTGGTGGCTAACTTTCTCATAACTCCTATTAATTAACTTATGCAAGCTACTAGTTTTGTTAGAACATTCTTCACAACAACTGTGGGCTCTTAACAACCATCATTCTTAACAATCAGACTTTCCATGCTCGATAGTATATATTTGACTTTTTCTTATTATTTTTTTATAATATCCCGTTAAACAGAAACCATTATTTTATGTATTATATTCAATGGATTAAATTCATATACCATCAATACCTGGACATTCATTTCATTATTTGACCCATGTGTAAAAAAATTAACTAGTTTTTATTGATTTATCTTAGCATGTAATAATTTATAAACTAATTTAAATAACACTTGAATAACAAATAACATTTGTACAGGACGCGTGGGTAGATTCTTGTACAAGTAATATTACCAATGTTACACAAAGTAGAAAGCTAAATTACTAAAATCCATAACAGATCATACACGTTCGAAATCATGTAATGTTGTAATACATGCATAACGTATTTTTATTAAAAAGTTTATGTTATTGAATTCATTTCTGCAGTGATCTTTGCAGAGTATGGACGTTATAAATGCTTTCTTATGTTTGTTCAAGCAAAAAATTTATATTTTTTCATAAACTGTTAATGAAACTTGCCCAGGACCGAAGCCGGGGCAGCCGCGCAATCTCACGGTGACCGAGGTACACAACGGTTTCCTTATCACGTGGCAGGCGCCGCTCGACCGCGCCAATCTCGTGCAATACTACACGATAAAGTACCGCACGGATGCGCAGTGGAAAACGCTAAACCGAGGACAGATCCGTCCGGAGGAGACCAGCTACTTAGGTAAGTGCACACGAATACACGTTTACCACAGAGCTGAAAAAGTGTCCGAGTTTTACTTCAGTTACGAAGCTTACCTAGCTTAAAGTTTTATTAGATTATATTGTATAAGTGGCAGATCTTTCACTGTTCGCTCTACAATTTGACTAGCTTCACAAAGCCATTCTCGTAAAATTTACAATACGTTAATCTCTCCATAGAATACATAAAAAATATGATATTATTATTAACGACAATTTTCAATAAAACAATTTCGAAATGTTTCGTCAAAACAAGACAAAAACCGTACATACTAAGAACGTGTAAGCTCCGCGCATACCATGACGACTTTCTTATAATTTCACTTTCATTATACAATTCATTAAAACATATACTTATGTTTTGCACAAAAAACTTGCACGGTGAGATTTCAACATTTGAATATCTATCTTATGCTAATAACATTAACGCTTATGTCATTAGCGTTACATAGGTAGCCCACTAGATGAGTGGAGGGCGGTACGCTGTTTTAGATATTAGCTGTTTCCCGACAGAAGATGTAACGTGTAACAAGTGTGAACTGCCTTTCTCTCACAGTTAAAAACCTTGTCGGTGGGAGGACATACTATTTTCGAGTGTTGGCTAACTCGGCGACAAGTTACGAAAGTTCAGAGGAAGTCAAGTTTCCAGTTCCGGCGCGGGTGAAACACAAAGCGATCACGGCGGGTGTGGTTGGCGGGATACTGTTTTTCATAGTGGCCATCATACTGTCCGTGTGCGCCGTGAAGATATGCAATAAACGGAAGCGACGCAAGCAGGAGAAAGGTGAGCTCGATTAGCAACAGAGGCCGCTGGCCCGCTAGCCCGCTAGCCCGGCTTGACACTCGATAGCTCCCCGCCATATCTAGCCACTAGCTCTCCTCCCAACGAGCTAACTACTCGGTCCGTTTTAGAATATACTTGACTTACTGGAGATGTGTGTTAACTATCTGTAATTACAAAAACATACATTACTGATCAACTATTTGTTTAGCTATTACAGAGCTTTCTAATTGTAGACGTCTTTATTGAACATATTGTCGATGATAAAGCGTTTTCATTCATGTCATGTTTCTTCTCATTCTATAATTAACACACGATTTTTTTTAATTTACTGCATGTATTAATGAGCTTTCGCATGAATCATAATTTATATGTTTGATCTTACAATTATTTTTTTGTACAGTGTTATATGGTTTAGGCATATTTCTATGAGTATGTTTTGATCAATCTTCGTCTTTTATTTTAGTTGCTTCTATTTTTATTAGTCATCAAACGATTATCTGTTATTAAATAGCAGTAACGTACTATGATGTTATGCACAGTCATTTGAATTTCCTGTTAACCTTTAATTTTCCATGCACATTAATTTATCTCATGAAATATCATTAGTTACTAATATTACAGGACTGTTAGTCGGCTGATAATTTTTTTTTTGCAAGTGGTCAGTGCTTTTCGTGTTGGGCTTTTTTATTGACAATATGGTGATAGTTGGTTCGCGTGGTTGTGGTTGTGGGTGTGGGTGTGGGCGTGGGCGTATGCGGTGGCGGGCGGCGGTCGCTGTGCGCCGCGCGGCGACAGTCGGCACTGCGTTAATGTTCAGAAATCATTCGTTTGCAGCATACAACATGGTAGCGGCGCGCCTCACCGACCTGCGCGCCGCTGACAGCACTCAAGTGCCTTTTAAAAAGTAAGTTCTAGGGGCTCACTGCGAACTGTCAAGCATCAATATATCAATTTTAATCAATTAATCATATTTGTGCTGCATTTTGAACAGGAAATCAGGTTAGTTTACTTTTAAAACGACTTTACTTTTTATTACTCATTAGCGAAAGGAAAACGTTTGATCTGTTTTCTTATACTAAAATGTATATTTTACAAAATACTTTATTAGCAAATATTTAATAAACATGTTATTTCCTATACAGATTTAGTGAACGCGGAATATCGAGTGTAGTGCAATGTCTCCGATTCACTGCGAACTGGATCTGGCCGGCGTCGCGGTGCGGCGACGAGGGGCGTTACTGGGGCATCGTGCGGCGCGTTACGCCCGTCTCCTCGGTCGCACCCTCCCCAGCGCCCTCCTCATCGGACGACGGGGGATTCATACCGCGCGTCGAGCCTTCTGTGGCCCCGTTTCGCGCCTCCTCTCCCGCACTGGCGCTACATTGGCCCGCATGGCCCCCGTGGCCGCCGTGGCCGGCGTGGGCTCCTTGGTCGCCCCTACACGTGTCTGACCTTAGCTCCGTACCATTTCCGAGCTCAGCGGATGGCTCTTTTCCTACACCGCCGTCGTTTTTGAAAGCATTACCGCCACACGATTTAGCTTTTCGCGGTGTCTCCCGGCCGCGACGACACGGACGTCTGCGTGTAGAAGCTCCGCCACCGCATGAAGCGTCACCGGAGAGTCGATCGTCGTCGAGTGGCTTTGGCAGTAAAAACGCCTCGTCACAGCACAACCGTAGCAGCCGAACCGGGAGTTTAGCCGAATGGCGGCCTCCGCCGTACAGACCGCCGCCTCCAGCCCCGACTCGGCCCGGCTCCGGGGAAGCGGTGGACGCGGGCTCAGTAGACGTGCATTACGAGTGGGACCGAGCCACCAGGACGCCGACTCCTTCCACACCAGAACGCACCCGGATGCGACCCTCCCGTGATGACGTAGAGGCGAGAGTGCGAGCAATGAAGGAAGAGTTTCTAGAATTTCGTAAACGACAGGCACTGAGACGCCGGTCCCCGGAGCCACTGGTTCCACCGCCATCTTTATCTCCCTTAGCTACACTCTCTACTCTATCCCCGCTCTCTCCTCTGGCAGCACCTGTACCTGCGGAAACTGTCTGCTAATCAATCATATATAAATTTATAAAAATCAACTAGGACCTACAATTTTTAGTCGACTGTCGTAAAACGTAGTAGCAAAAATTCGTCTCTAATTTAAATTTCTTCTCAATCCACTTGTTGCCACTTAGACCATATTATTAAACCGATAGATTGAAAGCGGTTGATTCCATTCATCATATTTTCTTTCAATTCTACAATACCGACTATGTGTGTTTGCACTCTTTGTGCAAGATCTTAGGCACAATTTACACGAATAAATGGTTTTAACCTCTAAAATAATATATTGATCCAGGAATATGTAGTTGACAACGGTTTCTATAAAAATCGTCAACATACTAAGCTTGACCGTTGGCTTATAATGATCAATAATTTTTTTTATTGCTTCGGTACATAATATTTTGCTTAGAAACTTGTTTGGTTCGTTAGTAAGACGCTGCCAGATTCCACAAATTAAATACGGAAATGTTAAAAAAATAAACCAAAACATACATTTCCATATCACTCATATTTTAGAAACAGATTTTTGCGTAGAGTGTTATGCAGCTCAAATCGCATACCTGAGAGAGGAACAAACGTTTCAACAAATAAGTAGTTTAATTTTACCGTGACCCTGGTTGTGCGCTTTGTAATAAAAAGATACAATTTGCGTATACAAAATGGCACGTTAGTGATTCATATTTATTTTAGCATTTTAATGCACTTTCATATCATCATTTAGATCAATAGATAGAGACGTTATATGTTTTAAAAAGTTTTTGTTGTTAAGTTATTGTTTACATAAAGTTAGTTTTAAATATATCCCACCTACGCCGCCGACAGCAGTTGAATCGCTGACGACGACCTAATGTCGTAAGTAAATAGCCAGATGGACTTTGCGTCACCAAACTGTTCGACTGTAATATTAATATATATTATAATATACTTAGATGTAAAATGTGGATGCCGTGGCGTTTTGCGTTCGCACTGCCTGCTTTGTTCGTTCAGTGCGAATGTCAATTAATGTTCAATGTAGCTGCAGAAGATCGCAACAGTTCAACAACTCTAAGCTGAATGATGGGAAGGTGCCATAGGTTTTGTGAAGCCCGTTGATATGGCGGGCAGGCAGTGCGGGAACACGTTCTCCTAAACGCTTTAGGTATGAGCGGTAAAGCATCCACGACACCGCTCATACCACATTATATTGTAGTCTATAATGTAACTATTTACGTATAAAGTCTAGTGCCGTCCGGCGCGCCCGTGGCTGCAGGCTGCAGGTAGCTCATCCGTTGTGCCCACACGAGACGAGACGCAGGCGTGATGGACCTCGGCACCCAGCGACGGACGCTCGGCCGTTTATTATAATATAAAAACCACAAAATAATCTTAGCTAGACTTAGGCATAATATAGATCGGTCAGATGATTAAAGAATCTTTTGTTTCACGTTATAAATTGATTATTTTTGAAGTACAAATTATTGTTTTTTTTTTATTATTTTTTGTGTACCTTTGCAAACTTTATTTTGTCTGTACATATGTAAAATAAACAATTAGTTATATTTATTTCAACACGCGAGGAGTGAAGTTCTGAACTTGTTTTCTGATATTGTGTTATGATTATTTATTCTTACCTGCCTTATTGTTTATATAAAATAAAGTTACTAGGGACTCCGCGAGTATGCAATTTTCGTCAATTGTGGCTACTTATTATTTACTTATGAAATATCTGAGGACACTAAGTTGAACAATTTTCCATCAGGTTAAATTCGGATCACTTTGTCTCGGTTCCTGAAGCAATCCCACCTAACTACAAGTTATTACTTATAAGTAGTTGACCAGTCAACGTGAAGACTGTTTAGTTATTATTTTGTTGATAGATTTAATCGCAGTATCAATTACAGTGTTTTTAATCGATTTTTACACGCATAATGCACGTAACATGTTTCATATCAGTTAATTTTTGTAAATCAATTTACTTTTTGAGATGATCAAATTGGAATCTTAAGGACCTCGTAATAAGTATAAAATGTACGCTTTAAATAAATTGAAATAATTCGATATTAATATAGGTAGGTAGGTATGATAAGGAAGCACAGTCTGTATAGGAAGGTGGTCGCGTGCCTGCGACCGCCGCGCCGGCGAGGGCGCGAGGGGCGAGGGGTGTAAGTCGAGAGCGCATCGTTTAGTTCACTGCCGAAGAAGAACAAGTAGTTTTAAGTCGCGGAAGGTTACACTAAAACACAATAGGTTTCGGGTTTGGTTTTTTATATTAAAACGGAGCGTGTCCCGCGATAGCGTAATTTTTTAGATTGTTAGTGAGCGCAGTATGTGCAATAAGTTATCCACTGTTCTGTGTAATTATTGGAATAACGAGTGCTCAATTTTTTCGACTGACCAATTGTAAATTTCGAGTCAAGAACGTATAATATAAGTTATTTTTTTCCGAAATACTTATCAAAACATGGTAATTTTTTTCATTCTTTACAATTTATTTGTCTTTGTATGTATCAAGTATCTAAGGTATCTACTCGTATTTCGAGAAGCGTATTGTCTGGAACACGCGTTCGTCGGTATGTTTACGGG
This sequence comes from Parides photinus, assembly GCA_018247975.1. Lineage (NCBI taxonomy): Eukaryota > Metazoa > Arthropoda > Insecta > Lepidoptera > Papilionidae > Parides > Parides photinus. The sequence continues at coordinate 1,688 of DWHU01001638.1, read as the reverse complement.
TGCATGCAGTACGCATATCACAAAACAACAAAAAGCGAAGTATTGAATGCAACGTGATATTATAGTACGAGTAACCTTGCGTTCGGAAAGATTGGTGCATTCAGCATCCTTGCATTATATCTACTTGTAACTTCGCATTGTGCACTCGCGTAAGTGCTTTGGTATGATTTTTTTATGTTGTTGATTTTTACTAATACAATATTACCTCATAAATTTATTACGAAATATACAAGCAGATATAATACGATGGTATTTGAATGCAGGAGCCTCGTGTATGCTTCAAACAGTCTTCTGTGATAAAGAAGAGCAAGGGTATTTAAATATTTTGTTCCATCATACAATACATTATGTAAATCGTGCATGTTATAACTGTGAAGAGGGTGCGGATCTTAAAAAAACTTCAAATATTTTTCGTCGGATTGCATTTGACGTTATTGTGAAAATATCATTAAATGCAATCATGACAAATCTTACAAATGTACCTGTTGTTCTACTTATTAAAATTTTTTTATACGTGATGAACCACATAATTGCATATTTTTTATGTTCTGTCACTGTTATATTATTTATATTCTCTTAATATATCACTGAGAGTAATGTATAAAAATGATGATGTGTATACATTACACTCCGTGATGTATAAATATGACAGTAATGAATAAAAATGTATCCATTATATAAAACATAAATAATTCGTCAACAAATTTTTAGATTTTTGTTAATTGTTTTTATAATATTATATATTGGTTGCAATGGCATTCTGTTGCATTATCGACTGCTACTAATAAGTAATAGAGGGATGAAATATTTCGTTGTTAAATTACTATTCTGTTATAATTTTATTAAGAATAGTACCGCTCATTTACAGTTATACAGTAAAGGTAACTTTTAAAATACGAGTAAACGGATACACCTTCTAACTTGTGATAATATTTTACTCTTTCTTCATGAACACCTTCCAACTATTACTATGTGTACGATTATAAAACGACATTGTAATATTTTGTTAATTTATTTATTACTTGCTTTAAATAAATATTCTGTACTTTTGTAGCAGACACATGTAATTTAATTTAAATATTTAAATAAAGCACTGCAAATTTTGACATTTCTATAGACTAAAATGAAAAGATAGCAATATTATTAGAATAATGTAACTACAATTTATATATATATATATATATCGGTTTGTATAACGAAAAGTATGTAATGGTGTTTCGTGCACATTGGCAATATGTGATGAGGAGGAACAGGGGCACCTGTATATTTTGAAATGCACAGTATCTGAGCACAACACAAATCGAATGTACAATCTACCCTACCGAGCACTTTCCACTTTACTCACTTGAATATCGGTATCTATGTTCGCCTTCGAGGAGTAAAAGTGAATTGCACAAGCCAGATTCTAAACTTATTTATAATTTTACTTTTGTTTTTAGAATATTTTTAATTGTAAGTGTTGAAACCAGTGTTTACTGTGTAAGCACACAAAAGATTCAATTCAGAAAACGAAATACAATAACGTTGCTATGATTTCATCTTTGTATTATTTATGATTACCTTAATTTTATATAACAATTGGAAACATTTAAATAAAAATCATGAAAAGACTTAATAAACCCGAAAATACGCTAGACTATCAGAATAAGTGTATTACTCCATTATATTTTTTAAACATCCATTTAATC
>DWHU01001637.1:0-11829 GCA_018247975.1 Parides photinus | reverse complement strand
AACTTTAGTTTGAAGATGACATTCCATGATGATAAATACCTCTCCGTCTTCTCGGAGACCTAGGTAGTTACAGTAAGCTTTATTGGCAAAAGTTTTGGAGAGCTCTAAAACAAATGTTATTTTTTATTTAATTACTTCATGTTCAACCATGATTAGTTGCCGTGTAAGTATCCTGGCTGGACCTGTACTATTATTATAGATAAACGTAGCTAAAATACCAAGTGCACATTTCAATCCAGTTAAATATAAAACGGACAATATCTTAAGTGTTTGCATGACAGTGGAGCTAACGTCCCTGAACCTTTTCGTAACAGAAATATTATAATTTTGACCGACTTCATCCTTATCGGTATTGCCATCTCTGCTTCAGAATCGAGTGTTTATTATTGTGCAAAATGAAATAAGTATTGTGTAGCGAATTAAAATCTCGCCGCGATAAGTACAACTGTAAGGATTAAAGATCGACTTACACGTGCTGCGTATAGTAAACAAAGTATAGTTCGATAGGAACGCAGGTGAAGTGTTATAGGCGATAGGTAAGTATTCACAACCTTTAATAAGTAACGACGTAGCTTCTATCGATAATTGTCAACCGATAGATGCCCACTTAATATCAGATTTTACTAAGATACGACGACGAATAGGTTGACGATAAATTAAATTCTGCTTGATAAATGGCAAGTCTGCAGTAACGTTAACATCGAACGAGTACTAAGAACTTACGTCTTGCAATTTTAAAAGAAGACACCTTTGTTTTATTCAGTCATTTATAATAGAAATTGTATCAAGAAAAGTTACTATTTCTTTCAATTTCATTCCCTGTGACATTCTACGCCGGCATCTTATATTGCAAAACTCGGAACAGAAATACAATAAAATCATGCGCAATATTTATAGGCGTTAAAAATTATCTTTCAAAGACGGTGTGTGTACTTAATGTAATAAACTCATGTAATCTGGTATGAGTAATACATTGAAAACTTTTTAAAACATAACAAAAAAATGTAAGTAGAGAATATAATAATATTATATTCATTCGAACGACGTTATCGCTACTTAACAATATTTAATGATATACTTATTTCCTTTGAGTGCGACGGCGTACAATAATCTCACAGAAAATCTACCTTCAGCGTGTGGTGAAAATAGATAATTAAGGAAAATATTCTGGATAAGGACCTCAGATTACTTCTAGATCGCAACTATGGCAACTAGCCCCCATTACCTTTGTTGAACTATACACATCAATGTATGATAGTGATGAAATACACAAAAATTTAAGACGATTATAAATAAAATCAAAAAGATACATAGTTTTGATAAACGTTAGTGTCCTTTAAGTACCCGGTGTATACCCAACAAAAACTCTGATTATATTATACACAAAAGAAACAAAAATTTTAACTCATTGAATTGAAAATCTATTCCATATCGTGAGTCGAAAAGGTTGATGCATTTCAATTCAGAACTAATGTATTTTCTCTCTTGAACATTTTAATATGAAATCATACAAAAACGGATCCATAAAGTTTCCAGTAATAAGTTAAAGACGTACATAACACCTTCGGTCAATTTTAATAACTTTCACTAAGATCTAACGTTAGGAAAATCTCAGTATATTAAATATTTACAATCGTTAAGCGTAATAAATTGAGGCAGTTACACATTTGTGTTCAAAATGTACTATTAGTAACATCACAAAGAGACAAACATTAAGGACTAATGAAAACGTATTGAATAGAGCGATCCCTATTATTACTATTCGCCAAAATCGTATGCTAATTACTATTTGCGTATTTATATTTTTGATATTTGGGGATGCTTATATAATATTCACTGTGTGTATTTTAAATATTCAATCACTGTATATACAGGGTTATTTGTAATTAGCGCATCAAAAGGCAGCCTTTTTACACCAATTCCATGTGAAATGTTCATACGATGATTATAATAAAGGTTAAGTTCATTGTTTTTTTTTTTACATTATACACACCTTAAAGCGTACTTGTCTAAAGTTCATTAATTTAAGATAAAGTTAAATGATGAGCGATCTCAAATTTAGTTATTATATGTATATTTATTTCAAATGCTAATTTTATAACATAACGAATTGTGTAGAATGAGTTACATTCAAATTTGAAGCAATCCTTCACTACAACCCGGTAAAACAAAGTTGATATTAATATTACGCAAATTATACGTTAAGAGTCATAAACCGGTTCAGTTCCACGATTGTTGTGAGCGATTATATTAAAACTGAATAGTGTATAAAGAATCCGCATATTTAACTTAACATGTACCATAATTAAACGGGCATAATTGAAATCGTTCCGAGTGTAAGATAAGTTTACATTTAAATATTTTTCTCGGGCTGAATAAAAAATATGCTATAATTGTTATTGGGGACCGAAGGAGGAAATCGGATTAATCTTGACATTCTTTTAACATGAACTCGAGTCGTTGATTCAATTGATTGCTGACACCTGACACTTTTCTTAGTGTATCTGACACTGCGCCCGCCACCCGCCCCCGCCAACGGGAATGTTACACCCCACAATGGATATCAACAAGCAACCTAACCACTCATTGAATCAATTTAAACGTTAATATTTACCACTCATTTTAATTGCGGTAACATTAAACAACACATTGACAAATTTAAATATAATTAATATGTTATTACAAAGTCATTTTACTTTATAATTCTATTAAAGGAACAAAAGCCGTTTTACTTTCTGCTATTTACAAAACTATACCATTCGTTAAAAAAATTACTTAGTTAAGATACTGTCACATTTCTTACGGACAATCGATAGGGTTATTAAAACTAAAATTATGTGTAAACGTAATACAAGATACTTTTTCAAAAAATTTATAACAAAGCTTCGTAAAAATTAACAAAAACTCTGTAAAGAATTCATTATTAAAATGTGATTAATTTTTTCACCCTTAGAGAAGATAGTACGTTTTGTTTACATCCACAATTCACACATTCCTTTGTTGTAAATAAAAAATATAGTGTAAAAAAATAGCTACAGCAATTTTAGTTTTTTCCTTAACAAACAAAATAACGACGCAACAAAATGTTTCCATAGTAAACATTCAAAGTTAAACTGAGAACAAAACTATCTTGTTTTGTTGTAAACTATATCTATCAATAAATAACCGTTTAAGTTTAACCGAATAAATAAACGGATTGTTTTACATCGTTACATTTTTTTCATCAATGTTAACGATACATTAACGTATTTTTTTAATCATATACGTGAATGTCTTGTCGGAATAATATACATATCTACGAGCACTTCCAAGAACTACAGACAAAGGAACTCTGCGTGTGTTATAACCGTCTATGATTTTATTTTAAACAGCACGGAATATAAATTCAGTAACGATTTTAGATAATGGAATACATTTCATAACATTCGTCGTCTACCACTTAAGTAGCAATAAGGCTTTGGGGGGTTCTTACTTAGAATACTCTAGCTATAGCAAATGTCTACCCAAAGATAAGATAGTAGCTACTTAAGCGGATTCAAAAATAATCCTCTGCCAACGAAACTTCTCATGAGGTTCCGGAATCAAATCAATGTCTCTGGTTATAAGTTATTTTTACTAACTCTTGCTAGATATATAGCGACGTGTTTACAGATCTGCCACAATATCTTAATTCGCTAGAGGAGTCTTTCCCGCTGTTAACTTTGCAAACCGCTAAGCTAATAGTGCAAACAACCTACAAATGTTGACTACACGAGTTCAGAAGCCGGAAGAGAAACCGGAACACTGTGTACCACAGAACAAACTAATAACCGTCTTATAACTTATTACGTTATTTTATTATATTTTATAAAGGATTAGTGCAACATTACTGTATTATAAATGCGGGAATAAATAATAACTCTGATCTAAAATATACACAACAAACAAAAATGGATAATTAATTATCGAATATGATCCGATGCAGGTTGTATCAATTTGATACGCAGACGACGTGGAATACCTGTTGCTGTCTGCGACAGACGCGCCGCTGCCTACCCCTCACACCACCCACTCGCCACCCCTCCGCTCCCCCCCACACGTGTCCATCGACACAGGGAGGTTTTGTACTGCGACGCGCAAAACATTCGCAGTATCTAACTGTTCGTTTATTTCATTTTGTCTGATCATGTCTACTAGCTAAAGTCGCTGTTACGTATACTTCTGAGAAATAACATAATTCTCAACGCATCGATGTTAAACAATTTCATGTACAAATATCACAATATTTTAAAGCAAGTATTGTTATATAAGATACTAACTTATATTTCGCATTTTATGAAACTGAGACCGTCGGCTTGAATTTTCAAGTAGAACATATGTGCCAACTTAAAACTAAAAAGACAACATAAATCGAAGATGTCTTAATATATTACACAGTATCTTTATATGTAACAGAAATAAACATAATTTTATAAGTATAATAGAAAATATTGCGATGTAGCTTTATTTCTCATCTGTGATTTTTTTTTGAACTTTTATAAGTTAATGCTGTAACTAATATAACAAATGGTATCAAAATACGTATTCATTAGGGTTTAAGTTTTAATAATAATATTTTAGCTAAACAATTTAACCTATATAAAGCTGGGCGAGGGGTCGCTGTTAAGGACAAGGAGGCCACTTTGCAATTGCCCATTCAACGTTGTCTACCTCACGCGGCCCCCCGCTGGATCAGTCTGAATCCGAATTGGGACGAAAATTATTGTTTATCGAAAAATATTATTCATAGATACTAAATTGCCCACTATTCCACCTAACAATTTACTTAATATTCTCAATATTGAATACACGCCATTGTGTTCGTAATGTTATATTCGGAATTAAAAGATAATCTAATACTAGTAATTTTTTTAAGTAATCGCCTCCCCATAATCGTATCGCCGTGGTATCCTAGTGGTTACAGAACTCGGCCACAGATTTGGTGGTCGCGGGTTCGAATCCAGGCGCATAAATGATTTTTTGAGTTACGTGCGATTTAAGAAATTAAATATCACTGGCTTTCCTAAAGAGGGTTAGCGTCAGGCAGGCGGCCGGCTGGGAAAACTATTACCAAACCCTTAGCAGTGTGTTTAGCACAGATGAGGACTGACACACTGAGACAACCCCAAAAAAATAATTGAGAAAATAGGCGAGACTAAAAAAATCGTTTCCATTGTGGCGATATACACCGGACCACACATGCTCGGCGCCTCGAGTGTTATGATGTTTACCCATGGGTGTTGCTAGAACATCTATCTGGTGCGTCCCCCATTTGGCGGAAAACGCCACGCAGGTTTAGGTGGTATCGGATGTGATCCGAAGGCCAAAACTGTGAGGGTTCGAGACGTACCGTCAACTTTCTCCAACTATAAAACGAACAAGGTTTGTAATTGTACAAAGTCACAGTGGCGTGGTACATGAAGCACCTCGACCTCACTCTAGACAGTGGCTGAAGCTTCAAAGAGCATTTTAATCGCCTCGTCGCCGAGATTGCGAGAATAGCGGGTGCGATACACTGACTGCTGCTACCTAAATTTCTCGGACCCAGCGAGAAAGTTCGTTGACTTTATGTGTATAGGTACGGTCTGTAGCCTTGTACGAAACACCCTTAATGGCAAAAAGGCTAACTATTTGAAACTACCAGGAAATGCCTCTTCGCTTTGCGTGGCGAGTTGCCGTGAGCGAAGGATACATTTTAATGTGACAAACTGTAATATTTCAAATAAACTAGCGTAAGAAAATAAACAATAAAATCAAAAGTTGTCATGCAAATAATAAAATCTTAGTAACTTATGTCAATTAAATAAAAAAAATTGCTCGAGTCTCTAGTACTTCGGCAAACGGTCGGCGCGTGAAATGAAATGTCTTGAATGTTACCATAATTTTGTGGTGATCATTCAAAACCTACAATTACAATTTCGTAACTATTTTTTTTAGAGCATCGCTTTACTGTCCTCTACCTATGTTCCAAATTTCAAGCTCCTACTCCTTATAGTTAAGGAGAGACAAAGCAACGAACACACACTTTTGACCAGTAAGAGCTTCGCTCCGCTCAGTTCAATGTAACTCAGGTCTACAGCGTTCCTAGGAGTCCCCCACGAAAGCGCAGATACGACCACTGAGGTTGTTTTAGTGGGTAAAAATCTCCTCATAACCCTGACTTTCCCCTGGGCACAGCTTTCGAAGATTTCTCCCGCAAAAAATAATGTGACGGTTAATCACGTTATCCCAGTTATTTCACTAGATACAACGTTCTTCAAGTTGCATATTACTCTTAATTATAATATGGATAACCGTTGGGGTTAGGCATGAATATCTATGTGTTTATTGCAGTGAGTATGTTCTGATAATACTTTACCAATATTATAATAACGGAATATACTTTTAGATAAACTACAATATTGGTATATAATTCAATTGTATAGTTATTCTGTTTAGGATGTGGAATATGTTTGATAAACCATGGTTTTCTTTTAACCTTCTTTAATAAACTGTACTATTAATTTCACATGTAATAAACAATGAAATGTGTTAAAAATGGATTGGATTAAAGAATGGATGCGTTTAGTTACACAGTTCGTAAACACATTTTTATAGATACCTGTTATGTCGGTAGCGGGTCATGATTTTGATCCGCCGCGACTTCGTCTCCCGGCGGCTTTATCTGTAAGTAGATAAATGACTTAACCGATATTTATCATTCTTTTTTATAATTACCAAAACTCAGATCTAAAGATTTCGTTATAAAATATTCCACATTAAATTGACAGCGGACTGTGTATTTATATATTGTTTTGAAGATGTAGCTACATGTGTACATTAGGTACGTGTTAAATGATTAAAAAGATGATCTGAAATATTTCCTTTATCCTTAGAAAGACGATTTTTTTGTAAATTTCTGTTATTCCGTATCGAAATTTCCAATTTGATATAATATAATAAAACAATATAACCATAAGTTTTCTTCAGGATATTCATCTTCTACATCAAATCTTTCGTTTTACAAATGATCGATTTTAGTTATAGTTAAAAAAAGAAGAATATTCCGCAAAAAAGATTGGTGATCCAAAAAAACTAAAGTATACACGAGGAGTAAATCTAAAAAAAGAGAAACTAAAGGTAAACCGAACCCGTATTTAAATGAGAGGAATCTCATTCATCATAATTGACCTGAGCTTTACATTACATAATCTTTATTTTACCAATCCCGAAAAATAAGTCCACAGTCCACGTGAGAAAACAAATCTAATAAATGTCAATATAAAAATCAAAATTATAATGTCTTATTTTATGAGGAGTAATACAAAAACATCAAGATCTAGTTCATATAACCACATACAAATTATATTGTTTGTAAACTTTTATTAGCTTACTTCAACAGAATGTTACCTAATGAGACCTCATTATCTCAACGGCAACAACGCCCTTCAAACCGGAACACAGTGAAGTTAACGAGTATTTAGGTGTAAAAGTAGACGCTAACTTAGACGATAGAGACCTGCCGTCAATATTCTAATATTTGAATGCTCCTAAAATATATTTGAGTCGGTCATTATAAATCCTTCACTACACAATCTCTTTTAACATCTCTTATACAGGATGATTGGTTATAGATGTAAAAGCCTTAAAGAGGATAAATGTCAACTGATTTATATTTTTTAGCTTTTTCTATATACAATAATCGACTGCAAATGAACTATACATTCACTCCTTTAAAGTATTTATACGCATTACCAATCTCCTATATGATGTCAAAATCTGTCATATAAAATTAAATCGGCGAATTAAAGACACCTCAAAGTCACTAAATTTAAATATATGCATGTATTGTACAATTCATACCGAAAAAGGTTATCGGAAAGATTTCTCGTTTTTACATTTCTCTTTTTTTAAATCGGTGTCGCTTCATGAAAGAGTACATGTTGCGTATCACGATGGTAGAATCATGTAAATAAAACGATCCCTCTCAGTCCTTGACAAATATATATGAAAGATAATATTCAAATGTACTCATGATGAATTTCGTGCATTTGGCATTGAGAAGTGATTTTAATTTCAAATAGTCGTATCATTGCCGCATCATTTGTACCTTAAATCTGTTTACGTTGGGAGTCCGGAACTGATGCGTTTTTACGAAAACAACTGCACTGGGTGATGTTTACATCTCCGAGTTACTACGAGAAGTTTTCATTCTTGACACATTTCGCTATGTGATGTGGGTTGTGACAGGACTAAGGGATGCTGCGGCTGTACACCAAATAAATATTCTATGTCTTTCTTAAAGTTATACGGGAAAACCGACAAAAATATTTTAAAGTTACCGACTTCACGTAGAACAAAGCACGAAGAGATCACCTCAATCGTATTTTCTAGTAGATTCTGTATACAACATACTATATCCATACATGCATTATAATCTACACAAACGTCGAACGTGCACATAAATATTTTTTAAAAAAAACACCGTCCGCGAAAGTTTCAGTTAAATTTAAAACTAGTCAGATTTTGACGCCAGACGTAGACTGGGCTAGATTAAATTAAAAAACACAATGCGTCCATACGAATATTTCACTACATACACTTTTTTACATATACGTTCGTACGTTGATAGTCCACACCGTTTGCCGCTGACTGACGAACGTATACTATAGTATACGAGTTTAGAATTTTGCCTGTGAATGTATGTGGTGTTCAGTTTTTATCAAATAGACTAGAAGCTGAATATAGCTTAACGTAATAAGTAAAAGTCTATAATATGTAAATTCACTCTTCTAACGGACACAGTCATATCTAGATGGAAACTAATGACAAGAGAGCATTAACTTTAGAAACGATTTAATTAGTATCCGCAACGCATATGTAGACGAAATTAGTAAAACATTTATTAAGAAAAACGTGGTAAAATGTTAACCTAGATCTAATTACTGGTAATGGATTCACATCACAATAGGTAGGTGGAAACGTAAACACATTGATTTCTTCATAGTCGCAGTTTAATTGGTCATCTTATCGTTTCGCTTATCTTATGATTATTTATGTAAATGTATAAATTTAACTAAACTTTATAAACAACATTTAAATAGTTCTCGTTAGAATTCTAAATGAGATATTTGTTTTGATGTCTTAGTGTTCATAACATAATTTAATCAGCGTCCTTGTCCTAATGCGTTTAAATAGATTATGTATTATATGCCGTCATCGTTCTGTATGTACTATATTCGATGCACAATTTACTCTGAGTTACGATTGTTTGTAAAATATCCTCATTTTGCAGAATAATTTGCAAAATGAGGATATTTTACACATTATTTGCTATCATCATTACTAAGTGCTCTCTATCGAACCGGTGTAACCTTCACTGCTTCACTAAAGAGTGTACTCTTCATGCGATGTATTTTATTGTACAAATATAATAAAAAAAAATGCTTTATTTTGTATTTATTTTTAAATAATGAATCTGCTCATTAATTGAATGTTGGCGGAACAAAGTTCACGGAGCCCGCTGGTGTTTTATAAGTCATACTTCTTAATAATTAAACATAAAAAAATATAGTAATATTCAAAACATTATTAACTTACTCCGCCGAGTAGTTTAGTTTTATCGATTAATACGGTTTTTCGAACTTGCCTAGCTAGTTACCCTCTTTAGATAATTCTGCCACTGTGATACGATTGATCTGTTAATTTAAGAGTCAGAATTTTGAACACTTAATCATCCAAGCCAATTAAGGTGAAATGTACGTTAATGATAAAAACTCTCTGCAAATTGTCCGTCTACATATGGACGCTTTGTTCTAAATAGTTTAGTGATATAGATGTATAGTTTAATAATTATACAGAATAAACGTAAAGTTATTATATAAATCTTAATGTGGCCGGTTTAATACGTCCTTATATAAGATTAAAATATCCGAGAAGCCTCTCAAAGGCCGACCGAACAAATCTTCATAGATGCCGGTAGTGAAATCGTTCAAATGTAAATGTAACAAGTTCTCCATTATTTTAACGAATCTTTTATAATTTGTGGAGAGTTCATTCGTAAGAAATGGGTAAACGTAAAGTTGCATTTTGTAAGGTTTGTACCTTTGTATTAATTTACGCATTGAAATGTATTGTAACGTTTTAATTGGGTTATTGGAAGCAGTTACGTACCTAATAAGATTTAAGACCCCTATTGTCGCCATTCATCTGCCGTCCGGTCCGTGTGTCCGTGCTCGTCCATTGACATGTCTGTCATGTTTTGACATTTTGTTGTGACGTCATTCAAATAGCAAAGAGATTGTATATATTTTTTTTTATTTAAAATGTAGTTATTTATTATGAATTATTAATTATAATTTAGAATAAACCCCATACCCGTTTGCTGAGCAATGCTTCTTAACTGGTTTTATAAAATTTCGCAACAAAATCTAGCATTGCATTTAAATGGCCCGGGGTTGCAAAGGGTTGAACACGTCGAGTAAATTTTCGGATTACTCCCCCTTTACAATCAAAATGCTCCCCTGTGGGACGAGAGGCCCGCATTGGGAAACACTGGTCTAGATCATCATTAATCTATCAGTTGACGATGATCGTCATAATGATTTGTTGCTTAGTGTTTGTATTTATCTCGATCTAGCCGAAAAGTAGTTCCTACGTTAAGTCATCTAATATTACTTTGAAAAGTAAGCTAATTACGTTATAACTAGAGTTAACTAATAACGTCGTATTAATAGAGGAAAGGCGACTTCCTCTATATTAACCTTTGCTTAATGCTTTTTACCGCGTTCCGTCATTTTGCTATATCAATAAAACAAGACCGGACTATTACGTAAATCTTGTGGAAACAGTCACAGTGACAGACGAAAAATATTACTGTAGTTATAATTCATTGTTTACGTATTATCCTTGAGGCACCTTCAAATCACGAGTGAGAAGTTAAATAGTTTCAAACACGCGACAAAAAAAAAAGGTCATTAAAAACCGAATCAAGTTTTCGGCAAACAAAGTAGTTGAAAACGTAGTTATCCTACAAAATCAAATACAGATCATTGTATGTGAAGAAAAAAATGAACGCGTGGACTATATTTATACAAATGAGATATTTATTCGACGGGTTGTTGAATAGAAAATCTAGGAGTTAGTTTTTTTAGTAGCCATACCAAATGGCAAATATAACTTGATACCTAATATGCAAGTAGAAAATATCGAAAACGATCGATCAGTTTATGTAAGTGTTATACGTAAACTGTTTTTAAATTTAGCAGTTATCCAATGGTATTTATTAGCGTTATTATTATATATAGTGTAAACTTTTTTTTGTTTAGCTAAGCTTAGCATCACTTCTAGTTTTCATTAAGGAAAGTCTTTACAAGATCAAGCTCATCAAGTTCATTAAATCAATAAAAATCTTCTACAATATAACTATGAAAAAATCGAATAAATTGAGAGTAATGAAAAAAATATTTAAAACCATCGACGTACAAAGTATTGTTTTTGAGAGACCACCGCAAATATTGTATGATTGAAAAGAATGTATATGAATGAAATTATACTCGTGTAGATGATTCCATCTACTTCATTATATCAAAACCAATGCATATAGATATATCGCTAATAAAACAATACGCTTCTAATACTGTTAATTTAATAATGTAGCATATAGTTTAAATAAACTTGACTAGTAGCCATAGCGGTATTTCCTATGATCGATGAAACTTATCCTTACTACAAACACATCTTCATATAAACATTATAAAAACCATGTACACAAAGATTATGTGATCGACATAATTACTCTACTAGAGATAGATATAAAATATCTCAACCACA
>DWHU01001636.1:0-11832 GCA_018247975.1 Parides photinus | reverse complement strand
TTATTACTGTCGATAGAAACGTTGACCACCAAATTGTGGTCCGCCTTGAGAGAGTAAATTGAAACAAGTTAAAGCAGTAATTAAACTAATTACAAAACCTTTGCAACCGGAACACTTACAATCTGCACAGTACTGTTAAACCGCAGAAATAGGTGTAGCGGTGGTACCTTTATAGTCTCTGTCAACGGAAACCTGCTCATTACCAGCTTCATCAAGATTAAAAAATTATCTAGTAGTAGTAGTAGTAGCTTTACCGAGAATTAATAATAGTCTAGTATTAAATTTATTAAGTTTTGGATAACAGTATTAAAGAGCTATTAATTCTGCTTTTCATTTTTATAAATAAAGTCAAAGTGAATTCGTTGATTCGAGCCCATGTGAACATATGAGATTGAATTGAATAAAAACGCATTCCCATACTAAACTTGAACCGTTAAACGTCTTAAGGACCCCGAATTTACAGGGTACAATGAGTAGGGTCCTGAACCATTGTTGAAGGCACCTGATCGTGAGAGTGCGGGTAAATAGAGAATAGGGAGGTACTAGCTTGACAATCATTTAATAGTCGCGATGCATAGATACGGGTAACTTTAACCGTACCTTTTATTTAGAACTAATTTATGTACCATTAAATGCGTTTGAGATTTGATAATAAAAAATGCATACGGGACTAACGTTATGAATGAAATCGTCGTTACACGAACGCGTCTTGTGATATTGAGAACTATAGAAACCGGATCGTAATGTATACTCCTAGTTCGTCTATTATCTACGTTCACATTAGGCAGTAGTAAACAAGTTTAAATAAATAATTCATTAAAAAATTACAACTTTACTTCATATTTAACTATGTGAACACAAGTCAATAACCTATGGTTTATACGAATTCCGATTTAGCAACAATTCTCGTACAATCCCGAAATTTCTCGAATGGTACTGAGTATGACCATCGAAAGGGTTTTAGTGATAACCTTTGGAACATAAGCAGAAGTCTAGCTCAAAAGCACAGAAGCAGGGTATCTTCTAAAGATTTTCCATCCGACAACCAAAAAAAAGGTTTATTCGATTTATTTTGACAATGAATAATCTTTAAGGTTTGTATACAGCTATATTTATTATTTTTTTTAATAGTCCTCTAAAATGTTCGTACTGCTTGTACTAGGGGCCTTCTCTCATATGAAGAGATTATGGCCACAACTATTTAGTTGTGGCTATGATCTACCACTCTGGCCAAGTGCGGGTTGGCGGACGAAGCAAGTGATATTTAATTTCTTAAAACGCACATGATTTACAAAAGTCATTGGTACGCGTCGAATTCGAACCTGCGACCTACGAATTGGAGACGGAGGTCCCAAACCACTCGGCTATCACGGGTTCATTTTCATTATGTGTAATGTAATGTTTTAATTTTGAAACAATAAAATTAAAGAGCGCTACAAAAGCTTCAGTAAAAGAAAACAACTTTTTTCACACCTTTGATAAGTTATTTCGGTGTTTGTACGGCTCTAAGAAAAGCTATAAAATATCCCACAGGCTATAAAGCGAAAGAGCTGGTAAACGATTTAACAGCGCCAGATACCATATTTACGGTCGTTGCACCTTCAATCATCATACGCATCAATTCTCTGAACAGCCCGTCCGAGTGTGAGTCAGCAGTCAGCACCAGTGACCGATCATACTCAGGGTTAACTACACAAAAACTAAAAAATATCAATACGAATAACATTTCACTTTATAATTATTTTATCGTATTATAATAATAATGAACGCTGGCCAAGAGTGAGTTGGCGGATATCAAATGAACGTAAAAGCTGTACATGTCGTTTTCTCACAATGCTTTCCTTCATTGGAAGCTGAAACTCAGTGGGCAACAAACCTGCGCCTCTATAAAACCTTACAAACCGAGTTACTACAGCATCTATTGATGTCTACCCAAATCAATAATAATATATAATACATAATTGTTTATTATAGCTACATAATAAATTATTAGTTTGTATGTATGAAGGTATCTTTTTCTAACGAGTCACAGCGGCCGGGATGGCGTACAGCGCTAACCCTGTCCACGAGGAAATGAACGTAATTAATTTGATTAATCGCCAGTGGCGTCTCGGTGGCATTCCGGCGATGAGTAATGAAGGACAAGGCGAGGGTTCGTCTTCTCTCCTGATGCCGTTGATCCGTATTCAGCACTCGCGGGCAACGCACCGGCGACCTTATCTGTTAACAGCGTTGGACGAAAATAGCAGCAGCCGATCTCGTTACGAAAAGTATCGCTGGAGTAAAATACGATGATAGAATGAACAGTTTTATAATAAACTACATTTGTACAGCTCGTGTATATTTGTTTTATATTATAATTATCATAGAAACATGACTGAGAAGTGACCAAAGACCAGGGCAGAACGAAGTAGAGGTGTAAGTGTAAGTCTAAGACGGTCTCTATCACCAAATTGGAATACTATTTTTTTTTGTAACAGCTCACTAAACTCGGGGCTTTCTCTCATAATGAGAGAGTTGTGGCCTTAATCGACCACGCTGGCCAAGTGTGGTTTGGCGGATAAAGCCATAAAAGTGATATTTAACTTCTTGAAAAGCATCTAACTCAGAAAAAGCCAGGCTGAGATCCCTCACCACTCGGCCATCACTGCTTCTATATATCTATGTGTCACAAAATACTATACCCAGCTAAAAATAAGTATTAATATTATTGACAGTTAAACCTAATTTATTGTTCTTAACAGCAATAGTTACGTGTTAGTAAAATTCCCTCAAAAAAACATTGAAGCTGTTATACGTCAAACGGATAAATATATTATTTTACTGTTAGTATGAGAACCGTACAAGTCTAATTAAAAAAATGTTTTCTAAATTAGTGTCGTAAATATTAGTAATACGAGCTAAGTACTTTAAAGCATGACATGAACAGACACGCGAATAAAAATCTACAACATACCAACACGTTTACGCGTCTGCTATAAATAGAACAGAAGTAATAGAGTTAGTAAATCGGGTAGTTACTTAAGCTAATCTAGAATTGTGTCAGATATTAAGACATATCCGTAACGCTTTGTAAGTACAATTAAAAGTGTAAGTAAACGAAAGCTGCGCTTACGCAAGGCGAATACAAAAAACTCGTTCCGACCACATATTGAAATAATAAATTTGACTTCGTAAGGCGTAACGCGCCCGCTGGAACGATGTCAACTGATAGCAAAATTTAAATTTAAAATACCTTCTGACAATAGCTTTCGTACTTTTAAACCTTTAATATTAATGTTTAATATTATTGGTAGTAGCAGAGCGTAGAGCACGACCTGTAAAAGTTAAGACGAAGTCCAAGCTGTGGACTGGCAAAGATTATGATACTCTCTTGTGACAGACAGAGCCTTTGGTTTCGGCATCAGACAAACCATTAATCCAGCCTCAGGGTGATCAAAGCACTATTTTTTGATCTTTCACACTTCAGTACGCCGGAGTGTGTTGGTGGCTAAGTTCGACAGGGATTCAGTTCCACGGGGTATATCGTGGTGAAGACCTCAACGGCATCATCGGCGTTGAAGATAGACTTTCGGTATTGCGAATGATGGCGGAAGAGGCAACGGATTGGAGTACCGCAGGCGACAGTAGGGTCCAACTTGAACAAGTTGGCAGCTCCTGCAACCTTATTTGACTCCTTGCGTAGTGACTAGTTCTGGACAAGTTCATGACTTCAAATCTGTCGTCCCAGGCTATGCAGCGTCTGTGGAGGGGCCACTCCACCTGCTTTGCCGAACAAATCCACCAGCGCTGCAATAAGTATCTCCCGTAGATGTTATGGCTAATTGTCACTTGTGACAGAGGCCAAGACTAACTTCACAGGGTCGCTGCGCCAAACGAGTACATAATAAGACATAAATATAACGAGACATATAAAAAAGAATATATAATGAGTACATATATAAAGTAGCTTACACATACCTTTGACGACAACGTACTATATAACTGCGATCCAGTCAAAAGGGAAATAGTACACGATAGGAGAGATATGTTAACTAATGATAAAAGATACGCCATGCCTACGTGCCGCTAGTTAAGATATATACAGTACTACACCGTGATCGCTGCTTTGAGACTTATTAAAACTGACTACAACAGTAATTTCTTTAACTGTAACGACATTCAAACTAGAACACAGTAATATTAACACACTGCTTTTTGTAAGAAGGAATGGGAGTTGCAGTGGTAAATAGTTTCCGGCAGCGGCTTAAATCGCTGCATTATTCTGAACAAACCATTAAATAAAGGTTCTGTTTACTCAAAAATAATACCCTAAAAAGTGTAACAAGTGATAACAGGTAGATGAGTGAAAGAGATAAGCGATGTGCACCTTCCTGTTCATCTTTTGTCTAAACTTGAAGGATTTACCTGACTGAAAAACTGCATCAATAATAATGTTACTCGACTTTGTAGTGTTAATTTAATACCAGGTAGAAACATCCACGAAGAACGTTGCATTTTACGTTATTGAGCGAGTAGTTTATTAATAGTAACTTATGGTATTTATTTAAACGTTTCAATTTAGGAATGAAAATTTAAAAAGATTTTTCATATAAATTGCTTTCTTAATGTTCCCACTATTGGTCAATTTCTAACAATGATTCAAAGCAATGAAAATCCCATGAAAGCGGTTGCCTTGAACTTATCATTTAAAAACTTAGCTAGAGACGGTTTTCTTTAATTTGTTGTTCAAGGTAAAATAATGTAATTATAATTAAGAGATAAAAGTATAGTGTATAAGGTAAATGTTTTTTTTTCTGCGGCATCTGGTGACTTAACTTCTAGATAGCTTTAGGAGGAAGCATTAAAAAATAATTCGTCTACAGATGTATCATAATTATAGGATCTATAGTTCAGATCTTCCTATAGCTATTTATACTTTGAAGATATTGAAACTGGGAGTCGAGAAGCGTTATTTGTCAAAGTCATTAATCAAGTCGGGTCGAACGGCAAACTGAAATCTGAATAGCAAATCCGGAACCAGCAAACTGCGGAAGCGGACACGTTAGCGAGCGGAGCGGAAATAATTAACACAGCCTAACATTCGAATGAGGAGTTTGTACTAATAAACATACAACACAGAAATATTAGATCTAATCGCTGTGGCTGTTTAGTAAAGGTCGAAACATGCCGATAGACTGAAGATCAGCTGATGATACATTCAAGTTTTATGTTTACTTCTATACAACTACTGCTTTTTCTGTATAACACTAGATTTTTTGCGCTAGGTCAGATAAAAAGCTGTCAGTTAGTCTTTACTCCACGTGGTGTTAATGACGCATCCAGAACACATCAGGAATCGAAGAGCAGACTTCGATATTATTGACCAAACATTGTTATAAATAGGGGATCATTATTGATGATGTAAATATAATCTTTGAACAACTGCCGAAAAACTGAAAGAAATATGTATAGTCAGTCGATAATCATCGGTTAGAAATCTATTCTAGATAGGAATGAGTAAACACGTATACAGCTGGTCATGGAATATAAAGCTATCATAATGTTTTCCTTCACTGGGAGCTAAATCGGGATCAAACCCAAGCGTCTTCGAGACAACTTTACAAACTGAGCCATCACGGCTTCCGGTCCGATCGGAATGAGCACGTAACCTAACAGACTTGGCACTAATAACTATTTGAACAATCATATAATAGAGTGAACAGAGAATGGGGTGGAGGAGACGACAGTGGAGGGAGTGATACCTTCCCTATCCGATCGAGTTGTATCGAATCGCCGAAGTTTCGGAATCGTATTTCCAGCCACTTTAATCCACTTCATTCAAATGATTGTTAGCGTCTAGACCACATAGAGCGAGATAGTTAGGACGATTGAAATATCCACGTTCTGTTCGTCGTAAATGGCGACTAAGCTGCAAGCTCAAGAGAACAGCAATAGCTGTTCCCCTGGCTGTTAGTGTATAGGATGAAGAATAAATATTTTATATTATTTATTAATGAAACTAGTAGTAAGCAAAGAATCAACTCAGAATGTATGAAATGGCGACAGGTCTCGTATGCGATATGTGACCCGAAGATGCCTTTAAGGATTAAGGGCATTTACAAAGCTATTGTAAGACCTGTCGTATTGTATGGATCACAGTGTTGAGCAAGTAAGAGGAAGGATGAGAAGCAATTGCAGCTAAGATGAGAATGTTAAGGTGGATGTGTGGAGTCACAAGAATGGATAAGGTTAAAAATGGGTACAAAAGAGGAAGTTTGAAAGTGGCACCTGAGGTAGAAAAGGAAAGGAAATCGTACGTCTTCGTGAAAAGAGGAAGAGGAAGACCAAAGAAACGATGGATGGATTGTGTGAGAAATGATATGCAGTGTAAGGTGGATGATGAGTTAGCGTCTGACAGGAGTGCATGGAGAAGACTGACATACTGCGCCGAACACAAGTAGATTTGGAAATGAGCAGGACAATGATGAGTAATGAAACAAGCAATTTAATGAGGACAAAGATCTTAGACTACTTATTAATATCATAGAGCAAAATTTATGTCTAAAACCAATTACTAATTACTAAATAATATCTGACGGATTGAATAGAGGATTAGACGGGCATAAATATTAGATTAGATTTAATAATTGATCATTTACGTATTCTAAACTCGAAGAAGTAGCGAGGTAGACGGAATACTAAGTTATATTATTACATAGTACAGAAACTACTCTGTTGAATATTTCAAGCGAAGCTTTGACAAAGGGTTTAACTTGCTAAAACCGATCCATGACTAAACGCAAGGTTATTGAGTTAAATGCGAAAGTAAACGAGATAAATACAGAAATAAGAACTGATTTAAGAGTTAATTATTTAAAGAGCTGCTTATATACAAGATGGCGGAATGTAGGAGAAACTGAGATATTACCACATGTAACATACAAAACTGAGATGAGCAACGAAAAAGAGAAGACATTTCATTGTCATATTAATATTAGCTTCAAGCAGCGGTCGTTAAACGTTTTGAGCTAATGTATCATTAAATTTATATTTTAATTACAGCAGATCAAAAAAAGGTTTTACACGTGTTCATTTTTTTAATTAACCCAAACCAGCGAGAAGTTCATCTCATGATAAATAATACGCCTGCCCATAACATGGAGCTAGTTAAAATAGTATAGAACCATATTGTACACGCCTCGAGACATAATACGTTAAGTGTCGATAGCTAAAATATA
Source organism: Parides photinus (assembly GCA_018247975.1). Taxonomy (NCBI): domain Eukaryota; kingdom Metazoa; phylum Arthropoda; class Insecta; order Lepidoptera; family Papilionidae; genus Parides; species Parides photinus. Next base: position 4,612 of record DWHU01001636.1, on the reverse strand, counting down.
ATATAATCCAGGGCAGGGGTCGGCAACCTTTTGAGACGAAATAGATCAAATTACTTTTTTAATAAGCTTTAAAAAAATTCTTGCCAACAGTAAATAGTACCAGCATAAATATTCTTTTTGATAAAAAACGAGTCTATTTATTTAAAAAAAATATCTATTTATTCACAGATAAGACATAATAATTTTTTTATATATTTTTTGATAAAATAAATAATATTTGCGTACGGAACAAACGAGCCGTAGTTTCATATCCAAGGGGCCGCAAGTGGCTCGCGAGCCACAGGTTGCCGATTCTAGGAACTAGTGGATGTCAATAATAAAAATCCGAAATTTCATTAGCTTCATCGTCTTTCAAACCGGAACACGGTAACATTAGTCGAGAGTTATAGTATAATAACTGCGGTGGTAACTTTGTGAGGGACAAAGCGCCGTGACGACCACCGAGAGGGTTTTAGTGGGTAAGAATCTCACATAACCCTGGTCATCCCCCAGAAGACAGGGGTACCTTTTCTAACATTGCCCCCGCAAAAAAATGGCACATTTATAAAAGCTGACTTTTATTCATATATAAACCTTAACTAAACTGACCAGTATTCCGGTTTGAAGGACGTTGTAGCTGATGAAATTACTTAGATACTTAACTTCTTCACATATTGATGAGTAGAATATGGTGTTATCTATGTCTTCTATGATTTACTCGTGGTCTTTGTTTCGATTTATATAACTTTGAAGGCATTAAAATTATTTTCATGTATGTGTTTTTTTTAATCTACCTACAAATTTGTTTATTTTCGTTTAGTATCAACAGTTGATCGACGGTGCTGTCGCCGGGAGACATCGCGGGTTCGAACCGGTCGTTTCAATTACACATATAAAAATTCTTCCAACATTTACAGCTGGTTTCGTTTTACTGCTACATAAATGTTATACCAAATACAATTAAATGTAATAAAAAGAGGAATTAATTTTATTATTAAAACATACGTTAAAGTTATTAAGTTTCTCAGAACAATGACCCCTATAAAACATTAGTATTGACTTGATATAAACCTAACAAGACATAATGACTTCAGTAGTAAAAAAATATGCAAATTGAGAAAATTAATTAAAAATGTGAACAAAAATCATATTTTTAATGACTTATGTGATATGTATGTCGTTTATATTGACTGTTGACATTTAGTATATGAAGTTAAGGCAGTTAAAGTATACAAAGACGTAAACTTTATTTAAGAGTTTAATAATATAAAAGATGATGTTAAGTACTAAAAATTGCGTACATACGATGTGGATTTGTAAAGTAATTATAGCGTTTGATGTCGATTAGTATAACACTCGTAAAACTTTCCCAAACTAAGACAAGGTTCAGTTAAAATATACTTAACGATGTGCCGCAACGCGCCGCGGTTACACACGGACCGCTCACCGATTAACTTATATAATAATTTTGTAATGTTATGAAACAAAACAAAAATATCACTCAGCGGGCCTACATGTAGACTAATAAACAAAAAAATTATTAGCATACCTAAAATTACTTAAACATGTTAAGAAAACAATACGTAAAGTCAAAACTCACCAAAGCAAACCAAATCCGTTCATGAAAATCAGTCTTCTCTTGAACTATTATAATTAAAATATTCAAAAAAAAAAACCGCACAACCTTTTATTAATAAAACTAGAATTTAATACTATTCGCACACTAAGAGGCTAATACTAAGGAAATATAAAAAATAATTTGGATACAATGACTAGATTTCAAGAGCGCGAGAGCACAACCGTGCGCGGTAACGGTCGAAGCATAACTGACTGAGGGGGTCAAGTTTTCGGAAAAAAAAAACTCGAGCTGCAGGCAAAGGCAGTCATACGTTACGGCCGAGATGACTACAACAAAAAAGGACCCTAAATATTGGAAAAGAGCGGTTCTCAAAGCTTTGCCGACTGCTCTTTAATAATTTCCTCTTTATTCTTTAAAATTAGCCTCACAACGGATAATTAATGTTACTGGACAAAAAAAAAATATCTTGATTTGTCTCTCCTACACAATTGTTATTTTAAAATATTACCCGTGAACAATTTGAGCGTTTAAAATATACAAGTTTCCTTATGCTTTATATCTGTTAAATCATCAAGGTCAACGTAACGTTTTAGTCATGGCATTTTTTTTTTCTTTACATCGAATCGTACATTCTAGTTCTCAAGGTCGGCTGTGTCCGTTCAACGTACCCGAACTCTACGACCTTGTGCGATGAAAAAAATTACATATTAATATAAATCACATTTCAATGATACTTATTGATTGAAATGATAACTAATTTTGTGACGAATACATATTAGAAAGACTCTTTCAGGTAATTTATTGTGATGTGAATAAATATTCCATATATTGACTACATACCAAAATCAAGTGGTAAGTTAGTTTAGTTTTTAATTGTAATCCTGTTTTTTATTTCAAATATTCATATACTTTAATAAATAAATTAATAGATATCTGAAGTAAATTTAACGTTTTCATCACTTGAGAAAGGTTACTTCATCATTGCTTACTTATGTTTTCATATTACATTGCTTAAATCTTATATTAATTACTATACGGAAAGGAAAGATTTTTCTACATTGAATCGCAAGGGTATTTGCCAAGTTGTAGATAATGTAATAAAGTTTTTCATAAACAATTCTTTATATCAGAATCATATGCATTTCATACCTTATTTGCAAATGATTGCGGTTTGTATGTTTCTAGTGCATCGGTCTTGTGAACCCTGAAAATATCCGACAAAGAAGTAGAGATCGTGCCAAGGTCTCCGAAGCGATTATGCGGCTCGTATGTACGCGAAATAATCACGCTTTTAAAACCTGTACGAAACCACAATCAAAAAAAAGTGATATCGTCATTTTAACGCTAATATTTATACCTTCAACTATTAACTAATATAAAAATCTGTATTTAATATTTAATATGTTTTACACTAGTTTATATATTGGTTATGAAGCTAAATAATTTCCGATTAAGTGTACGTGTACACAACGATATTGTCTCTAATAAGATTTAAAATGTTGAACAATAAGTGTACAGTTTGTTGAATTTAAAAAATACAAGTCGCCGCTACTTGTTCGATTGAATTAAATCCGTGAGCGACGCAGGGGTCCGCGTGTTGTTAATAATAGAAGTTTGAGAAGCGCGCCCGTTTGGATTCGAGTTTCGCAGCTGCCGCGCCGACCCGTACACATGCAGGCCCGCGTGTACAGTGCTTTGTTACAGTGGTGTGAGTCACTCTGTTAATGTATTGTTCTCCTACTATATAACGTTATATGCGAGGGTGTAAGTCATTAACTTAACGGTAACGATCGGACATAATGATAACTTACATGTACAAGCGAAAGGAGCGAGATGTTTAGCTCATTGTAAATATAAGCGATTGGGTTGATTAGGATGTTATAGCTCTGTTTGTAAGACGAGTCGAGACGTCGGGTTCGATTCCCACCACTATGCATTATATATATTATATTATATAGGTACGACGTGGGAATCTTCAAGAGAAGAGTGAATAGGCTACTTCTAGACTAGCGCGCTTTACCACCAAAGCCTGCATCGCCACTTACCATCAGGTGAGATCGCAGACAAGTACTAGTCTATTTATACTAGTAGACTAGTATATATTTTTTTGTATTTGACCTTAATTCCCCACGCTGGCCAAGTGCGGGTTGGCGGATAAAGCCAGTGATATTTAATTTCTTAAAGCGCACATAACTCAGAATAGTCTTCACTGCGCGCCGGATTCGATCCCGCGATCTCCGATTCGAAGGCAGCGGTACCAAACCACTCGGCTATCACGGCCTTAGTACTAGACTATAATAAATAATAAAAATGAGCTTCCGATGTATCAAGGAATAGCATTTGTGAATATATGACAACCGCCAACCCGCACTTGGCCAGCGTGATGGATTAAAGCAAGCCGAAGATCGGGCTAAATGGCTTTCCTTGGGAGAGGCCTATGTCCAACAGTGGACTGCCGCAGGCTGTTGATGATGATGATGATGATGGATTAAAGGCCACAACTCTCTCATTACGAGAGAAGGCCTTAAGTCCCAGCAGTGGCAAATTAAGTGTTTCATTATCCCTGTAATATCACTAGCTACTTCGTCCTTCAAACCGGAATAGTAATATCCTAATACTAATTAATGGTAGTAAAAGCTACGGAGGTACCTAGGTCTCCGGCAAAGACCTAACAGTGTTCAGAAAATATACACACTAAGTTCCTATATTGTATATTACGATCTAAGCAAAACGAATCGTGTCGTTGAACTTATAATGCTTAGTTAAGTTAATGTTTTTTTCATACGAAACTGTCAAATGTAATAAAGCAACTTCAAGTTTAACAACCCGTAAAGTGTTATGACATAAGTTAATCTTGTTCCTTTGTCTGTGTCCACAATAGCTACCAAACGTCCGAATAGATTTTAAAGTATTTTTTTTATCTAAAACTAGATTCGATGTTCGCGAGTTTGTTTCGTGTGTACTTTTAACGGACAATATACAATATTTATACATGTAATATATGTAGTGGAATATATTGATATTGGATCTGATATTTATTATTTAAACATTAAG
>DWHU01001635.1:0-11834 GCA_018247975.1 Parides photinus | reverse complement strand
CAACGCCCTCCTACAGGAATAAATTCTGAAGACAACCAAACTAAAATAAGCAAGTTCTACGTTTTTATTAAAGGTCTTCGTTACCGAAAAACTGCACGTATCTTACGTTCACGTGATGATGAATTCTTTATTCTTAAGCTCTAATCAAATATTTCTATTATTTTTCGTATAAACTTTTCTACGACATGTTTAGAGGTTTGGTTATGATAAAGTTATTACTATTACATTATATAACATCGTTACGAGATTTGTTAAACTACTCTTACATGGATTATATTCAATGTATTGTCTAAAGAACTATCTTTTGAAATAGATCGTATTGTTATTATATAATTTTGATTGACAGTTATAGTACAGCGTTTAAAATAATAAACTTTGAGACAGGTAATGATTAGGGAACGAAATTTCTTTGTCGAACATTATAACGTATACAATTTGTAAGAAGTATTATGAAGCATTATTTTATTAAAACTTTGGATTGTCTGTATAGAAAAAGGAAAATTATAAACGGAGAAATTTTACAACTGACAATTGCTTTAAAATTATTTTTCTTTTTAGGTGTAAAATATTATGCTTATTTATAATACAATAACTAATTTTGGCACATTAAATATATACAAATAACATTCACCGGATTTGCATAGTGCCTGCTTAAACGTTAGCTTAATGCATAAGTTAGTAACGCCTGTCATAAAATTAACACTAACTCGTATTAAACGTTAATGATGCTGTTAGCGTCGTGTAAGCGTTAAGTCTGCTATGAGTCAGTGCATACAGTTAAGTAACGTCGTAATGATTTTATGTTCTCTAGTATTATTATTAAGTTTTAAGTGCCAATTCACAATGAAAATAACCGTAAATGTGTATTTATATTAATTATCAAAGTCGTATGCTGAAAAAGTAATAACCCATTTCTTAAATTATAAAGATCTCTTACAATCATTTTTGTTGTTACTCCTTTAACATTAATAATTATTTTCTGATTAGGCAGATGAATAAAAAGCTTATGAATATTTCTATTTACTACGAAAAACATATCTTTTTCAATTATAAATAGCTTATGAAAGCCAAATTTACTATCTGGTAGAGAATACCTAAAGGCATTAAATCTTCCCGCGTTCACCAATTGGTTTTTGAAGTAAATAAACACGTGAATGTTTACACACAGTAGATATGAATCTTTTTACTGTTTAATATGTTAGGGAATGGGATGAAACCAGTAAAAATCAAAGGGAGAGAAATTGGAGCATTTTAAATAACTTTTTAATAAAGATTGAAATAGTCTGAAATTAAATTTGAAGTTTGTGGAATGTAGAATATCTTTACATATACTGATGATGCAATAATGGGGATGCAACGAACAAGAGCATAAATAGCAGATATTAAATTGGAAAACTTTAAGAATATAATCACATTTTATCTCAATATCTTACAGCCTAAATCCATTAAATACATGTATGACTGTCTTATAAAAAGCACCTAAGGATTCACGTCGTATCACTTAATGTTCCCACGGCAGGGACTCAAGGCCTTCTCTCACAATACGAGAGCTGTGTCTTTTTATTCACCACGCTGGCCAAGTGAGGGTTGGCGGATATCACATATTCACAAATAGTTGCCGGTACCGTAATCATCATTTTAACGCACACAATACCATTACTGTAGTCGAATCGTCTACATACGACCACAGTTTATATTTTAGTAAATAATTTCCGCCGTGTACATTGTGTGCATTAAATCAATGATATAAATAAACTCAACATATTTCTTATCCGTCAATAACAGGAACATCGAGTTAAGAATGTAAACCTCATGAATCGCTAAATTACATTTCTTCACGAATAAGAAGCAACAAAGGGAGAAAAAAAGGAAAGATTTCATCGCTATGAACAAAACGATAATGAAATACGAGAACCAAAACACTTACTGACAGGCTTTAACTATAAATTAAAATATGATAAGGTCACCAAGCAGTGGTCTTTATAACATGAAGCTAACTAAAGGACTTGTTTAACCGGAACTAAATCTTGATAGAGCTTCCTTTTCAGTGTAGTACAACGCTTATAACTTATTAATTGATAATGTACAGAAATGTAGTTGTTAAAATTAAGTTAATAATCAACGTTACATTGTAGGCAAAGAAACTCATACGGTTGTAAGAAAGATACTATTTTGTATGCATCTTAAACTCAAGGCGGTATAGATTAAATAAATAAATCGTCTTTGCTTCTAAGGTGTAGGAAAAGTTTGATATTGAAATGATAATTTTAATCTAATTCAGTAAATAGTTACGAAAAATTAATAACCATGAAGTATAAATAAAGATATTACGTCTGCTGTTAAGTTTTCAGATTGTAAATAAATAAACAACCCATTTAATGTTCTCACGGCTGGGAATCGGAGTCTGCTCTTTTAATGAGAGAGTTGTGGTCTTTTTCAACCATTCTAGCTAAGTGCGGGTTGGCGGGTGTCACATATTCTCAAAAGCTGTTCCTTGGAACGTCTCGATTTTCTCAGTTATTCTTTTACCCTCTTCAGATTATATTCAACCGTAGTACAATAGACAATATTAGGCTCAAGATAATGTTGTATTTCAAAAGTATCTTAATGTATATAGATGTATTGTGTACATTTCTACGTTGAGTAGAACAATTATTAATGTTTCTGTAATTTTCAAAGAAATGTTCTGTCTGTTACACGAGACGGCATGAAATTTTGGACAGACGGACAATAGTTATAAATTCTACAGTATTTACAGTTCGTCACAACGTACAAAGGTTCTTTGACGTCTTGCACATGAATTATTTTACGTATTCACAGTAGAGAAATTGTTGTACTTGTTACATGAGATCCATCAGCACTACGACGAAAAATATCTGAAATGAATTTCATTTATATTTACATCGCGCCTTTTTTTGTTGGGTGAAAGCCTTCGTACACTTTCCTTCGTAGGGACTATGTCTGATAGTATGTTTGACTAAAATTTCCACGTTTCATCTCCTCTGGTTAAGTATAGGTCACATTAATTCATCAATTAAATTTCTTCTGATTTGAAAATATCAAATCCTGAGATATAATGTTTTACGGAACTTTTGGGGATTTGGGCAATTCGGATTATAACCCCACAGCGACTGATAGCAATGATCTGATCGAGTTGACAGTTTTATAAGAGAACCCTCAGGAAGTAATGTTTCATGATCCTTACTTTGAAATTACTTATATAAACTATGAAAATGTTTAATTGCTACTTAAATTTTTAATTTTGAAGTAAGATGCCCATAACATTATTTCAATGTTTATACAATAATAAAAGTCAACAAAGTAATATTGTTATTCCGTAATCGGTTTGATGTTCTTATCAAATTTGATTTCATATTAACGAGAACAGTAAAATAAGATAATACTTATTTCATTATAAAGATAAAAGTTGACCTTCATTAAAACTGTAGCAATTCACGATCCACTCAGCATGGTATGGCAATTTCAAAAGTGCTCCAATATCCTTTGTAAAGTCTAGTATCTTCCATAAGACTTCATTTATATTAAACGACTGTGAACAATTCGGGCAAAATGTCGGCAATAAATATTTTATTACTCAATTATTGTTACTTTCGAATTATTGATTTAAGGTAGAGAGAAATGTACCTGCGTAGATTTTTCTATGTTTCAATGTGTAATTCGGCCGTAAAATTTTAAATGGTTAATAATTTTGTTAAAATAAAGATGTGTTTAATAGATACTATAAAGAAGTAGTTATTTTAGAATTAGATAAAACTTATTTTGCAGCACCACATACCGGTGCGTTCTCTTGTTTGTTTAATGGTTTTGTATTCACGGGTCTGCGAAAGACCACCATTCCTATCTGATGCGGCCAAGCTCACTATTACGCACATATTTTGTATTTGTGTCTATCGGTGCAGTTACAGTACAGTTCTGTTCTATTCGGTCATAGATCTCTAATTAAACATATAAAAATCAATCTCGTTTCGTGAATTCCTTTCATCTCCCAAACACAATTATGCCTAATTTCGCCGACGAAATTTCTACTTCTTTTACTTATGTATTTTTGTAATATCTAAAAATATACAAAGTCGCTGAAAGTTATATTAATATAGTGAAACCATAGTTTCCAATTAGTATCCAATTCATGTTGTTTTAATTAAATGGTTCGGTTGAATATTGCGAGATTTTTATAATTACTCTTTACCTAACGTCGTCCAGGAATTTTAAGTACCTCTTAGAATTTTATTGCGGGTAAAAATTCTTCGAAGAAAATACATGACATGTTTTATTAAATTAAAAGACAAGTATTACGCAAGTCACCATGGTATGCATGTTCCAAAAGATTTTCAGGATCCTAAAGTAAATATTGTTGTTGAAGTAATCATGGACTATGTTGAATTTCACCAACAACGACTTCAACACCAAGCAGACGTGACTGAAAAGGACAGAAATTAAGAACACAAAAACAATCGTCTTCCCCTTAACAGAGACATTAAGAAAGGTATTAATGAACATATTCCTAGTTTAATTTACTGTAGTGATTTAGGTCAAATTAAATTTACTTATTAGACCTTAGGCCTGATTCTAATATACATATCGTCCCCATAGAAGAAAAACTAACTAACTATCATTTCCGCCGAAATCACTTTTATTGCATTAACGTAAAGTCCAAATCATTACGCACCTTTGCGTGACCTTGTTGTACTAGGTAATTTTATTTAACATACAATTACATCAGAATCTTACTAAATAAGTGCATTTAGTGAATTTTGCTTCGCGACTAGAGAGAGTCCAGTTATTTGGGACAGATTTCGATAAAACCTCTTAGTCACTAACTTGCTTATAAAGTTAATTAATTAAAAATGTTTACATTTATTTGTTGTGGCAAAAATTAAAAATTGACATTTTTATTTTTATCTTTGTTGCCATGACTTATTTTTCGCTGGTGGTAAATATACTTTATAGAGTATTCTGATTCACAACATATGTAAAAAACTTGTTATTGTATCTCCTGTGAACAGAAAGGTATAACAGTTTTTGTGTAAAAAAAAAAACAGTAAATCGTGTTTTGTCAAGAAAGTTGAAAATTATTAGTTATTTTTTCTTCTATGGGGACGACGTTTGTTTTATTGTGGGTAACTTATTAAACATTTTTTGTTACAGTATTCTTTTATTATATTATACATTAGAAATAGCCAACGATTTTCTCAAAGGCATAAAAAGTCAAATCTTTATTGTCATTTAGCACTGAAAATTAATTGGACTTTTCAGAGCTGTCATGTGCATATTTGTTATAAAACGACTTGTGAAGCATGTTTCGCTACTCGCAGGGGGATACCTATTATGTCCCTAAGCTTTCAAGAACGAACACTTAACACTGATTGTATTGTGCTTTATACCTTCAACCGTACTTTAACAAACAATGCTGGTTATAGGCGTAAATTTCATTAAATAACGTTGGCAATTTACATTATTAATAAACTGTTCATATTTGAAAAGCAGTCAAACTGCTGCTCTGTGCTAAAGATATTTTTTTTTTCAATTAAGCGAAAACGCTGTTTGTTCTTATACTAATATTATAGTGCGTATATCTTTATTCTTCTAAAGTAATGAACTAACGTTCAGCCCGCCTGAAGGTATGTAGTTTTTTATGTTATTTATATGTGCATCAATAGTAATAATAACTACAATTCCTTTTCTTTATTTCGATATAAAACTATTACACAAAATGTGGCGCTAGTTAGGATAATACAACCTGTACGTATTTTCTCATCTCCTAAAGACAAACAACTCTCGTTATCCTCATTAGTTTTACAAGCTACATTGCTCTTCAAATCAGTCTTTTGTAAGTTACGTACGAAATCCGATAATTAATGTTGTTTTTTTTATATTTACGACTACTACATGTTTGTACAAAGTGATAGTTGTGTTTATGAATCGTTAACTTCATTATGAGACCAGCAAAACAAATGTTAAATAGATACATTCGATAGGGCATTAAATAAAAAATAACTTTTTTTAAATTTGAGTATGATAATGTTTAGACACTGTTATTTTGCATACATAATTAAAATTTACACGCTATTTATTACAAGACTCGATTTCCCAGCACTACCACTTTGTTATATATCGCCAAAGGCAGCGACTTGCTTTTAGGCGACTGCCTATTAGCCTGTCTATAGAGTTTATCACTAAATTTATCTAGGTCAAATAATTACTCTAATCTCATAAGACCAAGATGCAGAAGCCGGACTACAAGCACAAGCCGCCTTGAGGAAAATTAATCTGTTCTCTGGTATAAAAAAACTCATCAACACCTAAAGGATCGTGGTTTTTCGGACTTCAACGTTGACTGAGAAGTCGATGATGAAACTTCATTTCGTAGAGACAAATGTAGAGAGTTAGGTTTAGTATAACGTTTATGCCATTAGCTATTTACTTAAAAATAAATTATAACAATATTAGATCTGGCATCTAATTATGTATACAGCGAAACATATAACCTAATAAAACTTATATTAAAAATAATCAATGAACTAATTGACGAATTTTAAAACATTGGTGTGTTTCGTATTTACTTAAATTTTAAATTATAAAATAGTGTAAATTCGTTAAACACCATTGGATTGTGTTATAAATAAAAAATTAAACTTTTGTGTAAGTATAAAAAGTCTGACACAATTCCTTTAATGTAGACCGAAGTTGATAAAAAAGCTTTTAGTTTAATTTATCAGTGCATTCAATTTGAAAGTAAAAACTTAAACAATATATCAGTGAATCCGATATAAGTAAAACATGTTCTTGATAAACCAAAGTTATGAAGTTAGATCAATGGATCTGATAAAGAGAAATTAATAGTAGTTAATATTATACAATATTAAAAACTTTTTATACGGTTACACTTTTTTTTTATATCTTTATTTATTAACGAGGGTTTTACAAAATGTATGCCACCCACATAGGACCATTACAAATAACTTTAACTTAAACAATAGAAAACTTATACACTAGGTAAATTTTTTTTATTAATTTATATAATAACATCGCTTCATCAGATATGGGAGAGGCCAGGATACTGTTAAATATACCTACAGACAGGTTGATCCGACGTTTACACTTAAACATTGTGATAACAGAAGTATTATAATTAGAATGTAATAAAATACTTTTTTTATTAACACTTAGATACATACCTTACAAGTTCAGAGGTAATTTATTGTTAGTACATAGTTCTAAAATGACAATATTAAAAAAGGTACCTTTAATGTTATTATTTTGTTAAGTCAGCTGTGTATGTAGAAGTCCTGTTATAATACATATACTGAACCAAATGTCATGTGTACGTATACGACCTCAAAATGTATTTTTTGTAACGGAATCATAAATAGGGTATAACGGCTTAAAATGCTTACGAAAATAGATAGCTTCTCAGTTAACAAGAATGTTTGATGTGTTTACGAAACTTAACAAATTATAATTAATAAAATAAAATAATAGGTAGAGAAAAGAGTTCACACCCTAAGTTATCAAGCAAATTTCTAACTAAATCAGAACGATGTAATAGAACAACAAATTATTCTTTATTAATAAAAAAATGCATTTCTTTTGTGTTCTAATAAGACGTACAAATTTTACATCCACTTGTCCATCGTTATGGGTAAATGGCCTTCAATGTTACTTTAGAGAAAAAATATCGTGTCCCAATAGTTGAAACATCAAAAAAAAAAAACATTCTTTCATTAACTACATATTGTTTTTAATACTAAACTATTGCAATTAAGTGTGTAGTTGATGAAAGAATAAATTAATGTCACAATAATTTCAATAAGAAATAATTGCTCTTTTTTTATTAACTCAAAAGGGTATACGAATACACCGAGGTGACAAAAAGAATTTTAAAAATGAATAATTAAGAGCTTTATGAAAACGGGGTCAGGTAGTTTTTATGCTGCGCCTAACATTTATGTTACGAATACATACCGTCTGGCAAGTTGCGTAAAATCCATGACGCTTTAATTTCATTAAACCGTTTTGATTAAATCTAAGGCAGGGATATTATAACTAGTTACAGCTTGGTCTGAGATCATATCGCGGTTTTTTCTTGTTAATAAATACGGGTTCAATGAGAAATGGGGGAAGAGTAGTTTCAACATCCGTTTTCCCCCCCAAGTAAACCTCTCTCTCTCTCTTCCTAACTTTTATCCCATATGTTGGTGGGGTCAGCTTTCCTTATAACTGTCCTCCACTTCGCTCTGTCCTTGACATCGTTAGCTGTAACTGTAAACCTAATGAAGAAAATAAACGGAACGGAGTAAGGAATATTAATGTGGTATTTATTAAATTAATAATGTGCTAATTTGCGTTAAATAATTTAGGTGGCCCGTATGACATCGTCACTATATAATTATTTGTTACTAAAAATATGGTACTTTATTAACTAACATCTTAGCATAAACAAGAAGGCAAACAAAAATTAGATAATACACAGTTAATTAATTATTTACCATATATGTTTTCGGATCCCAATTATATCCAAAGTAAAATGTTCATTTATTTTTATCTGTCTCTATATTCCTGCTTTGTAATGGTGTCAGATTTCAGAGACATATTAATAGTAAGGTTTGTTTGTTAGTAGGCTTTTTGGAAAACGCTTTGCTGGCTGTACTATACAAACATATTATTACCGGCTTTTCAATATATATAGTGATCCAATAACTGTTAAAACTGAAAAGTAGAAACTATAACTCTCACCTTTATATTTCAGCCGTGTACAGTAAGGTTAAACAATGTTTAATTGTTTCTATTAAGTATACCGGTTTACCTTAAGAAAAAAATGTTCTATGTATGAACTAAATTCTGTTTATTTTTGTGTATTAAAACATTTTGTGATGGTGAATATAGACTACTGACAAATACTGTTCAAACGGTTACAAAGCAGCTAACAATTGAACTAAACATCAGAGTCATTAGTCATCCTGATTGTCTATACACAACTTAAACCGTATAATTTGCATGGGATTATGACGTCAACTTGGGGACTCATTAACAATCTCCGTCTAAAATTAACGATCAGATTCATTTGAATATATCATAATCAATTCATGAATTATTTCAGTAAGCAATTCTTATACCTTCAAAAGGATCAATGTTCAATCTCTTAATTTTTGATGACTACCTACTATAAATAGTTTTTTTAATTTTTTTCAGTTATTTAATGTTAATTATGATTTTTAACATTTCGGTCTTTTCGGTAGAAGAACTTTATTTTGCCAATAAATCTAATTTCATAGACACAAGGACAACAAATCGAGTCAACATTAAATAAAAAGACCGCAGTAGTCACACACTTATTATATAGTGATGGGTGTCTACAAAATTTAATTTAATTATTATACAGTAAATACTTTTGACAATGTTCAAAGCCATATAATAAACATTCGTTAAAAAAAAAACTTAATACAGTTGTCAAATATGTATTCAATTCATTCAGTAGCTTTTCCACCAATATGTATATATTTTCTTATATTCTTTATATATTCATTTAATATATATTTCAATATCGTCTATTAAATTTATTGTAACCTTTTAAATACAAATGTAAATTAGTTATTATTCATCTTCTATTTTGCCTTCAATAAGCGCAGACAATTGGTGATGCAAAAGGACATTTATAAATACATTGCTATGTGTAAAATTAAGTAATCTTGAGCTTAATTTTATGAGTTCATTAATATTATAACCAAAATAAAATGGACACGTAGAGTCTGCATAAAGAGTGAGTCTGCCCAGTCGACCAGCTTGATGTATGTTATTTATATAAAGAAGGATCAGCAATGACCCGCGGTTGATACCTTGTGGTACACCACGTAAAATAAGTTTAACAATACTTAGACATAGCTCCCAATTTAATAATCTGGTATCCATTTTGAAAATAATGTTTTCAGTACAGTTTCAGTTATGCCAATGACAATCATTTTATAAAATAACAAGCGGGACTCAGCGAACTTTGTACCGCCTATGAGTCAATTAATGGGCAGACCTAAGATTATAAAATACGTATAAAATTATATAAGAAAATTTGTTATTATGTCAGTACAATTAAATACATCGGAATTGTATTATAATGAGTTTTATTGAATCTATTCACGTCTCTCCTCTTCTGTTCTATTCTCTTCTCTTCTGATCGGTTTTTTTCTGGTCTTCAGTTATGTTCTGTTGTGTTTCATGATCGTGCATCGTGTTCGTGGTTCGCGGTTCACTTTACTGGTACATGTTTGTGGTTCTTGTTCGTAGTTCGTGTTCCTGGTTCGTTTCCATAGTTTATTATATATAGAAGTAAGTAATAAAATTATGTTGTTATTAATTGTCCATCTTTTATTCACTCGAACAATCTTATCCTACAATCCATCTTTTTTTGAGAAATACAATGCTGTTGAATTGCTTACATTGTTACCTATTATTATTATATTTTACTTCGCTTTACACCAAGAATCGTAGAGTAGATTTTCAAAGAATGTATCTCTTTTAAATTAGTTTGACCCATTTACAAAATGCGAGTACTTGTAACTTGACCCTTTTAGTTGTACATTTAACATCTTCGTTGAAGACAGTATCACGGCAAGCATGTCTTATAGAAGCAAGTTCATCTGTTTATAGAACAATCTTAAAAAAAAAAACATGTAAATAATTTTTCAAAATACATCAAAAATAGTATATCAATAAAGTATTTAAGAAATATAAAAAAATAATGGGTTATGTAAATGAAATTATAAATAGCCCACATAATGTTCACACTTCTTGGACTCGGGAGCTTCTCTCATAATGAACGAGCTGGGGGTCTTTTATGCACCACGTTGGCCAAGTGCGGGTTGGCGGATGTTACATTCAAAAAACCTTTCTTTGGAACATTCCGGTTTTTTAAATTGATACAGGGAGATGTTGAGATACTGTATATATAAACAATCAAATATTTATATACACAGATTTAGAGAACGGCCATGCTTGCAATTTACTCCACGATTTATTTTACTTTCGAGAGTAAATTTCTTGTTTTCAACTTTTTAAGCAATTAATTATTAAGACGGTTGGGACAAATTTGTTTGAAACTCTTTTTGAAGCACTTTTGTACTCCATTTCGTTTCGAGCCCGAAGTTATGCTCTTTAACTTTCAGTTAAAGTTAAGGTGTTATTAAAAATGTTTACAATAGGGGACGATCTGCATCCTGGCAATTAGGGTTTAAATCGCTAAGCAAAGAAATTAAACTTTATTGTGAATGAACAAGTACAATACGCTTTTTTTTAAAAGTAGCATTTATACAAAAAGTTTCAAGTGTATTATTAAATTATGCTCGATAACATGCACATTTGTGTCAATTATAGATAAATCTAGTAAAAAGTAGTAATACAAAGAATGACGATTTACTTTTAAGTGTTTGGCGTTGTATGACTTTTCTAAAATATTTCAGGATAAACATTATAAATGCGACTTAAATAGATATAATCGTTATCGGCTTTACGGAAAATAAATTATTCGAAAGCAGACGAAATGAAAAAGGCGATTATGTAGTACATCTGGTGCCAATTTATGACAATTTAACATTAAATTGTTCCATCAAAAAAGTGACACGTGATTAAATACAATGAAAATCTTTAATAAAAGCTCATCATGGAGTTAAAACAAATATATAGGATAGTATTTTTAAAAACTATTACAATTTTTTTAACAGCATCGAGTTAAGCGAGACTTTTGTTGTACTTTGCAAGAGCTGCGGTGGTATCTATCTTAACCAGTATTTCCCAACGTGGGGCGTATGCCCCACATGGGGGCAATT